>BGNK01002657.1:0-32269 GCA_003297005.1 Symbiodinium sp. clade A Y106
CATGACCACGGCTGGCACGCCGTGGCGGAGTACCGCTTAAGGCAGGGCACTACAGAATCTCTGAGGACCTGTAGTCGATTGTTACTGTGAGGCAGATAGAGTGGGTGGCGGGTCACATGTGTGCACATCCGTCTGGACCTCGGTCGGTAGTCGCGTCAGCGCCAGAACTCGCCGTTTTTCTAAGGACCCAGGTTTATCCTACCCACTGCAGGGAGCGCTTGCGCAGCACTCAGTGGACTTGCGAAGTTAGTCCGACTTCGCACGCGTGGCTTGCAGGGGCAAGTATATGGAAAGCCCTGCGGAAACAAGACGTCCGGAGCTCAGCATCGCAGGACTTTGGTCGTTTACATACTGGAATGTGCACATCTTAGGCAGAGCGCTCCTCCTGCTCCACTAGACGGTCGGACGTCTTGGCCTCAACAGGTTTAGATTCTAGGTAAGCTCTGAACTCTAGTTAAATGGGTCTTCCCTACGACCCTAAACCCCTAAACCCTCAAGCCCTCAACCCCAAATCTCTCATTTCGAGTTGTTGTGAGTCCTCGGCAAGGGCCTCAATTTATCAGGACTTCGCATTGCTTTTGTGATCCGAAGGTCGGTACATTTGGCTATTTCTGCATTGGCATAGTGATAGAGTGCAAGTTCTCACAGTCACAAGTTGAAGCAGTAGTACAGAACCGCTTTGATTATGGTTCGGTGAGTTGATGAAGAGTACACTGGTACATACATATGTAGTAGCATGCAGTTGTATGCACACGCTGAGTCGTTTGTTTGTTTGTTTGCTTGTGTGTTTGCTTGCTTGCTTTGGTTGGTTATTTACGTTGGGATAGACAGTGCTGATTCTGTTGTCCTTCGGCTGGCATGCCGTATCGTTCTACGCCCGCCAGCCTCTTAAATGCTAAGCCCTCGAACATTAAGAACACTAACGCCGAAACTCGAAGTCTCTAACCGGCCCGGCAGGTAACTGTAAATGGGCGTCCTAATCCCTAAACCCCAATCCCTAAACCCTAAAACTTGAAAGTTCAACACCGCAAATCAAATCTTGACTGAGCTAAACCGTAAATACGAAGTCCTACAAGCCACAAAACGAATGCTGGCTGAGGCGAGCGTCAGTCCTTGGCCCCTTGGGCATTTGAGACACTGTCTGTCGTTGAGGGTTCGTGGTTATCACCGGGTTTCATGCGGCGTTGGGGTGTTGTAACGTTTCATATGGTCTCAAGCTTTTCGCAGGCTACTATGTGATCTTCAAGGGTTCGATTGGGGGTGTTTCGCGATGCGCTTACATTGTACATCCTAAGCCTTGAAAACTTTAAAGCCCCTAAGTCCTAGGTGGTATTACGGACCCCTTGTCTTAAACGAGACCTCATTATTGAGAGGATCTATATCCCCAAGGGTCCCACGAATCCTAACTCCTAGCCTATAAAGTACTAAACCCTAAACAAAAAAGCCTAAACACTTTACAGCCCCTAAGGATCTACTCTTTTCTTCGGCAGCAGAGAGACCACGCACGATGGCGAGCTTCAGTCAGGCACAGGACTTTAAGCGAAGGGCTTTGGATTTAGAGGCCATTGTAGTCGGGTTTAGGGTTAGAGTTCAGGTTTTCGGGTGTGGGATGTAGTATGCTGTACATTAAAACCGTGCTATAACTGTTCAGACCCCCACTTAAGTAATGGCCAGTGCAGCAGTACACTTATTGAGGGTTTTTAAGGTGTAGGGTGTCATCGTTTGCAAGAGACCCAGGTCATGTGTACAAGGGAGTACTAGGAATCCAAAGACGATTGTTTGCTATGTAGGTAACAAAGCTTCTGCGGATGGACCTAGGTAGGTCATGGCTTCTGTTCACGGTCGACTTTCGCGGCTCACTTCGGTATCTGTCTTCTAGGACCCAGAGAAAGCCCTAATTCCCGTTTTGGGGGTTCAGGTTCCCCTATAACCCCCTTTAAAAAGCAAAAAGGGCACTCTTGTTATTCCTAGGCTGCTCTTAGGTCTACCCATAGGCCCCACAGTAGTTCCTTTTGGGATTACCTTGTAGGATTCTACATATTATGACACCCAAAAAGGAACTACTATGGGGCCTATGGGTAGTCTTTGAGCCTGTGCCACACCCAGAGAGCCCAATACCCCTTAATTAAGGAATATACCTTAAAGTATAAAGGGGGTTCATATTATGATTTAAGCTATATTCCGTAATTAAGGGGTATTAGAATCCCCTAAACCCGAAACCCTATACATCCCTTAAAGGAACCCTTCAAGGATCTATATTCCCTAATTAAGGGGTCTAGCGCTCTCTGGGCAGGTCCAGGAGACGGTGAAGATTGCCGCGGGTGCGCCACGCCACAGCCCGAGTTCAGGGTTTCCTATGGTTTCAGGGTTTGGCCAAAAGGCTACCTAGAGGATCATGATAAGGGTTACTATTAGAGGTTCCTTTAAAGGGCTCCTTTAAGGGTTCTATATGGGTTTTGGGGGTATTTACAGGATAATGGGACTTAATGACTAGGGTCATAAGTAAGGTATCTATACTTATAGCTACTTATAACCCCAATTGAGGTACTTATAACTTATAACCTTACTTGCTACGTCCCATGATCCTCCAAGTAGCATGGGGTTCATGAGGCTTAAGTGAAGTCTTATGCTCCAGGGTCGTGCAGCGTCGAGGTTCATGGGTTTACCTATACTTCTTGCTTGCTTTCCCTTGGGGTTTTCCATGGTCTGACACTTGACTTTGAGGATTTCGAGGCTTTCTGCTGCTTACCAGGGTTTAGGGTTTTAGGGGTTTAGAGGTTTAGGGGTTACCCAGACCCCCAAAAGTAGGTTTAACAATGGCCAAAAACCTATAAAAGGCTATTATTCTAAAAAAAATTTGGGGGGTCCAGGTAGTACCGGCACTGCTGAATGACCCAACTCAACCGTATGATCAAAACCCAGAAATTGAACCCTGAACCATCAACCCACAAGCCTTGAAACCCAAACTCTACACCCAAACACCTAAACCCTACACCGAACACCTAAACCCGTGAAGCACTACTATAGGGGGTTCCTCATTGCAATTATGGTACAATATACCCCAAGACCCTATTCTATTTTCAGGCCCCTATATTATTGTCGTTGAGCTCTTCAGGGGTTTGTGAGGTCTGAACCCCCGGGTCCCTTTCTTTAGAGTGGCAATTGTTGCAAGAGACGTGGTCCCTACACAAACCTGTAACACCCACCTGTTTGTAAAGTAGGGGCTTCAGGGGTTTATGCACGACGGCTGAGGCTAGGCTCTAGATTTCAGAGTGTGTCGCATCTGGTTTAGGGATTGGAGGGGTATCCGAAGAAGCATGGGCTTGAATCCCAAAGATTCTTGATGTCCTGCCTTCGATCAAGTTCAGAACCAACAACCTGGTAGCTATGACATCGATAGTTTCAGGTTGCTCTCGTTTGTACCCTAAACGGTGCCAAAGTGAAAACTGGTAGTCGCAGTAGAGTGAAGCCACTGAGAACAGTATGTGCACACCAGCACAACAATACTCGTAACCGTCACCATCGTCATCATCATCCCTATACCAGCGAAACTGCTACATCTTCTTGTCAAAACTTGTACAATGCCTTCCTTGGAAAGGCGACTGGTCTTCTATCATATCAGTGAAAGCTCAAGGGATAGGTGAAGCCTCATTTTGACGGAGCCACGACACTAATACAGAGGTCGGACTGACTAGCAGTTGCATCCCCCTGTAGGTCCCTAATGCGGCTATTCCATAATATGTCGATCCCAACCCCTGTTCTACTATATCAAAACCCTAGGGCTCCAAAATAGGTGGAATTTGTAGACTTGGAGCCCTAGGGGAAGGATGTCCTTTGAGGCTGCTGATGTCATAGGGACGCTTAGGGCTGCAAGGGGGAGGGGGGTAGGGGACTGTACTCCCTCAAATAGGCCTTATTAGGTCCTGATTATTAGCATTGAGACCCCCTGGGGGAGGGGGGTAGGGGACTGCACTTCCTTCAATAGGCCTTATTAGGTCCTGGTTATTAGCATTAAGGCCCCCTACCCCCCTAAGGGTCCCTATGATGATGCAAACGCGCATTGGTGCTGGGACTTCCAGCTCCCGAGTGAGCTCTCCGTGAACTTGAAGGTTCAGAAGGGTTTTTCGGAAATAGGGTTTCGGGTTTAGGATTTAGGGTCCACATGTACTACTACTGTAGAATTAGGTCCCCGGAGCCATAATAAGGAGGGTCTCTTGCGGCTTGCGGCTTAATTCCAAAATGGCAACTTTTGTGGACCCTCTGGGTATTCCAAGCCAATAGGGTTAACGCTGAGGGTTTGTGTTTGGGGTTGAGGGGTTTAGGTTCAGGGGTTTAGGGGTTTAGGGTTTAGTAGGGTTTAGGGTTTTTTTTTGCTGGGTTCTTCCAACCATTCTCAGCCCAGGAAAGCCCGTAAAGCCCTAAAACCACCCTAAACCCTCAGCCCAGCCTAAACCCTAAACCCTAAGCCCTAAACCCTAAGCCCTAAACCCTCAGCCCAGGAAAGGCCACGGGACTCATGTCAATGTCAGTCTTTGCTCCGCATGGTCCCGCAGATGCAGACCTTGGAGGCATACAGCGCTGGGGTTTAGGTTTTAGGGTTTAGGGTTTAGGGTCCTCAGGGTTTAGGGTTTGAGTACTTTAAGGCCAAAGTATATACTATTTGGGCACATGGACCCTTAGGGAAAACTCGAGACTGGATCGAGACAAGGGCTTGAGGAATTCGGGCTAAAGGGTTTAGGATTTGGGGTTTTAGCGGCTCTAGGTTCTAAGGGCTTAAGAGTTTAGGGCTTAAGGGCTTAAGGCTTCGAGTGTAGGGGAGTTGTGGATCTCTAAACCCAAAGCCCAAGCTCATCCTAGCTCCAAAAACCCGAAACCGTGAACTGCATCCTCCATGCTCCATAGGAAAACGCCCCCTGAGGCTGGCTGGTGTTGCCAACATGGGAGTTTTCGAAAATAGGGGACCCTCATATTGTACCCTAAATGGTAGGACCCTTATTATAAGGACCCCAAAATCAGGTACCCCTAATTTTCGGAAACTCCCACATGTGGGCGCCATCACCTGTATCATGAACGAATGTGTTGTGTACTAGGCGTCGGCAGCCTTGCATCTGTTTTCGTTTCATGTCCATGCAGCAAGTCTCATGGCCGCTCCGGCTTATCATGAAACGACAATGTGGGAGATATGAAGGAATACGAATTGAAAGTAATCCGTCCTCTACATTCCCTAAACCCTCTACGCTCTACGTTAGGCTTCGCTTAGGGTATGGGGTCTTGCTGCTTCATGTGTTCAGGGCCATATTGCTGCGGGAGCTCGGGCTTGAGTTGCTGTCGGTGTTCGGATTTTGGAGGGGGGCGGGTTTGGGTTTGGGGTTTGGAGGATTGTGGTTCTTGTTCTTTCTGGGCTTTGGGGTTTAGGGTTCAGGGTTTAGGGAACTCGAACCTTAAATGCTCTACACTCCTTGGTTGGTGCATTGTGCACAGGGCCCTAGCCATAAGGTAAGTTGTTCAAAGCACGGCGCTGCAAGTCAGGGTTTATCTAGGAAACATTCGGGGATGTCGGATTGTCTTAGTCTTCACACGGCTTAGGGCAGAGAATCTTCCTTGTCCTAGGGTTTGGGCTTGGTTTGCGGTTTATGTATATTGATTCCCCAAGGGTCCAAGTACCTAATAATCATATACTTTCCCATATCTAAACCTACATAACTACTATCCTAAACCCAAATACCTTATTAGTGGCTTGGGCAATCATCACAAACTACCCTGTGTCTACAGACTTCTGCACATCGGCACGTTTCGACTCGACAGGTGTTCCAGTGGACCTAGACGTTCTTTGCCGAATGGAAGCTTGCTTGCAGTGTTCAGTGTGCGACGTCGTATCAAAGCCCTGCATCAGGACCCCGATTTCAACCACAAGTTTGAGGATCATTATTGTGAGCACCCCTACATGAGGGGGCGCTGATTTTCTGAAGTTTCCTGCAGAGAAAGTGTCTTGACCAAATATGCTACGGATGTGCAGCTCAGGGGTTTGCGATCCAACGCCCGCTTTAAAGCGGGTACCCAGGTTCAAGTTAGCCAAGGCATATTGGCATTGCAGGAAACATGGAGTCGTCCTAGAGCCTATTTCAGCCGATACCAGGCAGTACAAATTAGGTCGGCTTTAGCAATTATTCTATGGGATTTACGAGTACATGGTATATGGTCTTCTACATGGGCAAAATCTGCGACCGTTCTTGACGCATCACATCAGGTGCATTCATAGCAATGCATGTAACCCCGTACTACCTACACCATCCTAGACCCCCCGCCTACCTTCTATTGTACCCCAAATACCCAATATTAAGGACCATAAGGGCCCTATCAGAGGGCCCTTGAGGTGTCCTGGTAGACCCATAGACTATGCGAGTCGCTTCCTTGTAAAAACTTTTTCAAAACCTGGGAAGTCAATTGTGGGTGGGGTTTGGGGTTTAAGGTTTAAAGTCCACAGATTGAACCCTAAACCCCTAAAGCCTAAACCCTAAAGTCCACAGATTGAACACCAAAGTCCTAATTGGGGCTTAATGAGGTCAGTGGGGCCTAAGGGTGAGAGCTACAACCAAGCGAAATTCCGAAACCCACACAGTGCGGCCACAGCTCGTCACACTGAGTTCATATTAACGTTTCGTTATGCCATAAACTAGGCTTTGGAGTACCATACTTTAAAGCTTTTCTTCTTAAAAGGAACCATTCTGGAATAGATGTTTATACTTTTTTGTCCCTGGTTACTTAAAAGCCCAGTAAATCGAACTCATGCCATTGAGCCTCCAAGCCTTAAATCGTAGTAGTACCCTTGGTAAGAAGCCTCTAGGACCCGTTTGAAACACCCCTAACCTAAACGCTAATAAGCCGTAACAAAACCCAAGAAACCCTCTAAGCCCCATAAGCCCTTAAACCCCCAAAAAATAAAACCCTAAACCCTAAACCTAAAACCGTAACAAACCCCCAAGAAACCCTCTAGGCTCTACAAACCCTAAACCTTGAACAGGATGTTTTTGGGAAGCCGTCACTCGCTTTCAGGGTTTCGGGCTCTCCCTCGGGCTGTATGGGTTTAGGGAATACGGACTTTAAGGGTTTAGGGTTTCTGGGCTTTGGAGTACCATACTTTAATACTTTTTTCTTAAAGGAACCATTATGAAATAAAAGTTTATGCTTTGTTGTTCTCCCTGGTTGCTTAAAAGCCCAGGTTTCACAGATCTTCCAATACCAGTATCCCTTAATTCAGGAATACACTCTACATTAAATTATAGTAGGATCTCTAACGTGATCTAATTGAGGTATTCCACAGGTTCAAGGTGTCAGGTCCTGTAGGTTAATGTCGGAGCAAGTATGCATTAAATAATAAAAAAAATATAGATATAATAGTGCGGCACCGTTCTAGTCACTTCTAGTTCCCCTAAACCCTAAACCCTAAACCCTAAAACCTAAACCCTAACACCTACCCATATATGACTTTGGGTTGAGCACAAGGGGGCCCTCATGGCGCAGCGAACAGCCCCACCCCAGGAAAGAAACCTTGTGCTGCAAGCCCAAGCCCTCAAACCCCCAAGCCCTCAACATCTCAACCCTAATGTAGGCACCTGATTAAGAAACCTTGGGCCTTGATTAGGGTTCCTTATATCTTATATGAATCCTACTAGTTTGGGAGTTATAGGCCCAGGGTTTCTTAACAGGTTCCTACATTAAACCCCTAAGCGTTAAGGCTTCTAAACCCCAAGCCCCTCGACTATAATAGTTACACCCCCGGGTCCCGGTTCCCTGAACCCTTGTTCATATACCGGATGGAGCCGAAAAGGAATCCTTCCAGAGACCTTTAAGCCTGCACCCTCTCAACTCTAACCCTTATCTTGTCAGTTTCTTAAAGGGGGCCCTTACCCTCTAAAGGGACCCTATGATAGAGCCCTTGTCAGTTTCTGAAAAATGGGGGCCCTACCCTTTGAAGGGACCCTATGATAGAGCCCTTGAAGGGATCCCGCTTTGAAGCCCAGCCCTAAACCCGAAATCCTTCAAACCCTAATCTCTAAACCCTAAACCCTAGGATGAGCTCTCTAGATCATCTGCGGACGACTAGAAAGAGCCCCTTCAAAAACAAAATCCTAAACCCTAGGATGATGGGCTCAACATGCCTCAGATGCAGTGACCTCGGTGAATCTTTGGGGCTTTATGAGTTTAGGGCTTACGGATTTGGGGAATCTTTAGGGGTTAGGATTTAGGGGAGTAGGGGTTAGGGTTAGGGGTTTACGGGTTTAGGGTGTAGGATTAGTGGTTGGGGTTAAGGGGTGACGGCTTTAGGGTGAAGGATTAGGGGTTAGGGTTTAGGGGTTTAGGGTGTAGGTTGTTTCAGGTGTAAGCAAGGTGATTAGAGTGGGGATTGTTTTTAATATACGGTCTGCAGGAGGGATCTTTAAGGGTTGTTACAAAGCGTTGAAGGGCCCCACTCGGGGATCTTATTCAGGGTTTGCTATTTTTGGGGGTATCTCTTTACCTGTATCTCCGCATCTGCGCCTATATCAATATTTCTATGGACGTATCTGCCTCTTTAACTATCTACGTCTATATCTTAAATTTGTCTAGACCAATATCTGTACCTATATCTATATCTAAATCTGTCACTCTATTTCTACAGCTGAATATATCGATCGGTATCTACATCCATAGATACATCTAATACAATTGTACGTCTGTGTTTTGTGCATGCTTATCTAAAGGCCAATATGTCTAAACCTAAACATCTATCTGTCGAAGTGTCAGTATGTCTGTATCTATATCTGTATCTATACCTGTACCTATATCTACGTACCGTTAAAGATTCGTTATATTGGAGTTGGCAGTCAGAGTTCCATTACAGGCTTGAAAGGGGTCGTTTAGCAACAAGAGTTTCTGCAAGAGTGTTATGCCAGTGTGTTGTAAGGAGGGTTGTTGGAGTTTCCCAAAGTCGACATGGGAGTTTCCGAAAATAGGGGACCCTCATATAGTACCCTAAATAGTAGGATCCTTATTCTAAGGACCCCAAAAGACCCGCTGCCCTTAATCTTCGGAAACCCCCACATGTAGATGGTGCCGAAGACGATAATGATGGGTTGGATTGGATGGCCATGGCGATCATGACGAGAGTGATGATTGTGAAGGTGGTGAAAATGCTTATGGAGGCGATGTAATATAGGGGCCTTAATGAGTACCTATACTGTTTTGGGGTTCCTTATTCTATTTTTAGCATAATTCGCCCTAGAATCCTATTCTAATGATTAAGGCCCCTCTAGTAGATTAAAATGGCGGTGGCAGCCCCGGGGATGCTAATAGTGATCGTGGTTCCCAGAACCTCCAAAACCCCTTAATTAAGGAATATACCTTAAATTATAATGGGATCCCTAATATGCTTTAAGGTATATTCCTCAATTAAGGGGTTTTGGAGGTTCTGGGTTGACCGAGGTAAGATTGCTTGTAGCAAGGCAAAAGGGTTTAGGGTTTAGTGGTTGGGGTCGAATATTTCTGCATTCTTGAACTCTTACTTCTAGCACAGAGGAGAACAACAGAGAAGCCCTGACTCATTCGTGCTCTTGTTCCTTCGGGTTCCTTATCATCATCACGCTGAAATTGTACTCCAAAAGCTTGTCCTATTCACTAAGGCCCTCATATTAGGCCGCCTTTTGGCGAGGCATTTAGATTCCATACCCTTTCCCCGCCTATCTCCAACACCCCTGAGACCCTGAAGACCTGGAGTCCTAAGCACGAAAATCCTCACAAAGCCTTGAAGTCTTTATAGATGCCACTCGGTTTCCTGTCTTGAACCTGTCAGCCCGAAAAGCGACACACCCATATATTGGGGTTTCAATAATCTGAATAGGGTTTTGGTGAATATTATGCTAGAAGTATAATGAGGAACCCTAAGGAATAATATTGTTAGTTATTTGGGCCCCTACATTAAGCCTTCACTAAACCTTGACAAACCTACCTTTGTGGTGTTCCTAATGATGGCTTCCATAAAATCAGACGTAGAGTTTTGGGGGGCTTAAGGCAAACCCTAGACCCTGAACCGTAAACCCTGCCCCCCTGCCATGGAAGGAACGTCGGCTGGTTCTGAGTCCCTGCGCGCTTGGCTTGTAGGGCGTTGGGTTTTAGGGTTTAAGGGTCGAGAGTTTAGAATTACGGTGCATTGTGGACGCTTCAGCGTCTAATCGCAGGAATGGAGAGACCCTGGGGCGGGAGGTTTGGGGATTTGGGTGTCACGAGGTCCTAGGGTGTAGGAGGTTCAGGGTCTGGGATTCGGTATGTAGGGTTGTGTTCTGTAGCGCTTGAAGGGCTCGGGTTGGCGATCGGGGCTTGGTGCCTAAGGCCCTTACAGAAGACTACATGTATTTCGGAAGTACCTCGGCGGTCCGATAAAGTTGGGTCACACTTAAACTTGTGAATTCCCAGACTGAAGAGTATCACACTCTCTTAGTCATGGATTCTCAAAGGGACTAGACTGCAGCGACTTCCCCCGCGGCATGCTTAGGGTATGATATCTCAGAAATTTTACGAATTTTTGGAGATTAAATTTTCAATCGATGGCGGCATATTGATATATATTTCTGAATAAAATACATAGATTATGAGGAGGATTTCTCTGATCGGCAACATGTCCCATCTGTCAGTATGTGTTCTGGTACACACTACGACGGAACTTCTGGTGGCCGCTTGCGGCCTTAAGAGATTGTTTGGCCCTACTTGTGGGCTGGGGGTTGATCTTGATTTTACTTAGCTGTCATGAAGGTATGGGTCTCGAGACCATGAGACCTAGGCCAGAGGCATGCAGGATTCCTTGACCGTTCGAACAGAGTCAACGAGGATACCTGCAGCCTGTGTGCAATGGACATTGGTTTCAGCCCAGGTCGGCTTCTTGCAGACAAAAAGAAGCCCTTCAACTTCCTAGACCCCCCAACTACCCTCTATTGTACCCCCCAATACCCACTATTTGAGGACCATAAGGACTTTATTGGAGTTAGTAGAGGGGGGATCCTGGTTCATCCCTTGAGAAAGGATCCCCAAAATGCTTCAAGCTCATCTTAACAGCTACGCATGCCCACCTCGCCCGACACTGCAGCTGCAACAAGCGTTCAAGGTGTAGGGGGTGTAGGCAGTGTAGGGTTTAGGGTCTAATTCGGGCTTTGGGTATACTCGCCCCTTCTGTTTTCGGTCGAGGGGTGGTTCGATAAATGAATGAACTCGTGGACGCCCATTATGCCACGCGGATGCCGGAAGCGATGAAGATCAGGATGGGGGAGTGAACATTGGCCCCCCACTCAAAAGTAGGATGATGGTGAGGATGAGGGTGCAGACGACGAAGGGGGATGAAGATGTTGAGAACGATAATGAAGATGAGAAGGATGATGGGGATGGAGCACGCCTAAAGCGGCCCGAGACTGTCGTGGGTTAACGCGAAGAAAGGCCGGGAGAGGGCAAACTCAGAACCCCCAAATAAACAGCAGACCCACAAATTACGTCACGGTTTTCATTCTTGCCTTCTCCTTCTTTATTGGAGGAGGGGGGAACCGGGGCTTCGTGTTTTCTTTCCAGAAATCATCGTTCTGGGGGGCGGGGGTAGGGATAGAGACAAAAATCAAGAAAAGGCTTGCATCTCGGATTCCAACGCCACAAGAACCCAGAGACTCCAATATCCTTTAATTAAGGAATATACCGTAAATTATAGTAGGATCCCTTATATCATTTACGGAATATTCCTTAATCAAGGGATATTGGAGTCTCTGGGAAGTAAATCCAGTCACCGACGTTGCGGCCAGATTCTCAAAGCTTTCTAAGCTAAAGGTCCCGTAGCGTTTCTGGCATAGTTTAAAGTGCATTCTTGAATTAAAAATTAAATCAAGCACCTTAACCCTAAACCCTGACACCTAAACCTAACTCTGCAGTCCCCTAGTATTGCGACACTATGGAGTCATTAGCAGTTAGGACAAGGTTGTTTTGAGTTTTTTGTGGATAAGTGGTATGTTCCATAGTAGTGGATATGATATAGGGACTATACTCAGAAGCTGCTGTTAAGATTGCTCAGACCTCGATAGTGATACCCCTAGTGACGTCGTCATCGCATCGCCGTCAAGCAGCTGTTTGTTGCTGGTTGCTTGGGGCTGCTGGGTTTGTGCTTGATGTTCATGATTTTGCTAAGCTTAGTTGCATGCTGTTGCTGTTGCCATCGTCACCGTTGCCGTCGATGTCGGCGTGGTCGTCGTCCTCCTGCTCCTCCTCCTCCTCATCCTCCTCCTATGCATTCGAGTGCCTGCAACCGCTGAGCATCCAAGTTCTATTCCACAACCGTATGGCATGTTTCCGCATGCGGCTGCCCGAGCAGCTCTGTACTCAAGCATACAGCACGAGCCCCATGCCAGGTAGATAGTAGGCTAACATTCCCGCCCCTGCAGTTCCGAATGATGCATACTGGCAATATACAGCCCTCACTTAGGGATATCCTTCCACTATCTTGGGCTGTACTGCCTTCCACTACGTATACCTATTCAGCATCAGGTCTGCCTATTGCTATGAAAATTCTGATTTTCATCATCATCATCATCATCAACATCACCATCACCACCATCATCTGTAACATCGCCAGCATGAGCAGATCATCAGTGGCATCAGCATCAGAATCCTGGCTTTGCATCGACAGGGCTTCTTGTCGAGGAGGGAATCCCTCTTTGGCCTTTTTAAGCAGAGCTTGGAGACCGGCTTCCTATCGCCACAGGACTGCCATGGTCTGCGCCCCAAGATTGATTGAGGGTTTTTAAGCACATACGCAACAATTAGGATAGGGATATCCCATAAAAGCTCCTTTAATGAAGCCCAATAAGGTAGGCATATCCCTAGAAACATGCTTGTTTTAGGAGCTTTTCGCTGTTCGGGCTTAGGGTAATAAGCTTCCTATATGTGGGCCCCAATAATTACACTAACCTACACATGGACTCAAGGCATTAGACCCACAGGGCACGCTCCTTCACTATGCATACATAGCTTCCTAAGCATTCAGATCCAGATCTGCGTAGTAAACAATACGCCTCCCATAAACCGGAACCCCTCAACCTGGAAGCTCATGGACCAGGACACCCCAAGTAAGTACCCTTTAATACAGCCCTTATGGTCCTGAATAGTAAACCATGAGCTCCTCCCGAGGCTTGGAGGAGCTCCAGGGCTTTCCGGGCTTAGGGTTGCAGGGCTCTTCTGGGGATTCCTCCCAGAGCCTGAAATCATAGAAGGGATCCTATTATAATTTGAGGTATATTCCTTAATTAAGTGGTTTTGGAGGCTCTGGGGTGTTAAGGTCTTGAGGGCTTTTGGATTTAGAGCTTCATGAAGGGAGGATTTGAGAGCCATGAGCGGCACACGCTGCTCTCGCGAGTATGGCAGCCTATGAAGTTGGCATCAGAATTTTTGGGAAGAGACCAACGTTACCAAAGTCATTCGTTGTTTATTTTCCGCCGAAACAACCTCCGAACAAAATGCCAAAAACCTAAACCTACCGAAACCTCGAATCCGCTAAAGCCCTAAACCCGAAGCCTATAACCCCTAACCCTTTTCTGCCACGCTCCTTGATCCGTCGGAGCCTCGCGCGCCCATAGTGATGGTCAGTGCCGCTCTCGACCCTCGGCAGTTTAGGGGTTGAGGGTTTTGGGGTTTAAGCATTTATTTAGGGTGCATCGTCAGGGTTGCAAAAGTAGAGCCCTGAGACCCTGATCTCTTCTAATCAGTTCACGGCTCGTGGCATTCTTGCGCCAAGGTGCGGCACAGTCGACGAGGTACCCGAGTGACGGTTCGACCGGATGTCATGTCAGTGGGGATCTGGTTCGAGGTTGATAGGGTTTACGGTTGAGGGATGTGCATCTGAATGTCGAAATGATCTGATTGTACGTGCTTGTCGTGAGTAGTAATCCAGACCACCTTTCAATGTTTTCTTTCAGAAAACACCGTTGCCATTACCCCTTGCAGGGCTCAAATTCAAGACGGGTTATTGGTTGCCTGGCACAACCCACGTGCCGAAAAAGCAGGCCTTTATATCTTCCCTTGCGGCATTTGGTTGTAATGAGTGAAGACAATTTTCTCACAGTTGACATCGGAATGCACATCCCGATGTATGGTTACAGAACACATGCAGTGGTGCTGATACAGTTACAGTTTCGCAGCCGCTCCCTTACTGCACCAAGTAATGCTCCATGTACCACGACTTAGCTTCACGGAGCTTATTTACGGCTTAAATGTAACATCTAGGTACATGGAGCGTTGTCACCATGGACTCTCAGAAGCTGCAGCCGTTCGCCCAACAGTGAAGCACAGACAGGGGGCTGCGCATGGCGGATCGACATGGAATTTGGTGGTGGGCTGGGTTTCATGCCACTCCCCCGTATTCGGGATCAGGATTTAGGAGTTTAGGGTCCTATGGATTACCCGACGAAGTTCTCGCCGGCAACATCGATGACAACTACGGGACCTACCCGGACGAGACCAACATCTCACTACCGCGAGCTAGACTTGCCAAGTAGTAGTGTCATAAACCCATGGTGAAGGCGAGATGGCTTCTAGGGAAGGGAATGCACAGGAAAGAACATTAGAAGGTGAGTAGGCCCAAATCCTAGCCCCAACACGTCGCTCCCCGGGGAAAGGGTTTACCGGTACAGCCCGAGTACCTAATCGGGTACGAGGTGAAAACCTGCGGAGGGCCTCCGCGCTTACACAAACCTGAAAAGCGTTTTAGGGCTGTTGGGGGTTTAGGGGTTAGGGGTCGGGATTGGGGTTTTTTTCAGGTCTAGAGTCTAGGGGTTAAAGACTTGCACAGGATGCTTCAGGGTTTAGAAGGTTGGTTAGCTAACTGTTTTCACAGTGGAAGCCAAGACGAGCTGGAATTTTCAGCCCTGAAAAGCTGGAATACTAGTGCACACTACACAAGTTTTCTCGAACTTTGTTATGACCTCTACACTCTACTCAGAACCCTATGGCGTCAAATCAATGGAACACAGGTGTTCTCGCCATTTTCCTCGGCATCATCGCAGGCATCGAGGGCTTTTGTGGAAGTTCTCAATGAACTGTAAGGTGCAGGATTAGCAGCTGATCCTCCTGAACCTCGAGTCCTAAACCATTCACACAGCCTCAGGCCTGAAGCCCCGCAAGCCATCAGTGCAATGCCTATACCAGCACCCCCCAACTACCCTCTAGTTTACCCTAAGCACCCACTATTAATAAATTAAGGACCGTAGGGGCTCTATTAAGCGTAGTTGGGCGGTGCTGGTAAATCCCAATCCTCGAGACACCAAAAACAGTGGAAGGTTGCACGATGACGTTCGTGGCTCCGCCGGCTCTCCGTGCAGAAGCCAAACAGGTGGAAGTACTAAACGTCGCTACTATAGTCTCCTTATGAGTTTTGTATTTCTGTTCATGTAAAGCCCCAGAGAATACCCTAAGGCTCCAAATGGCCCAAAGTAGGAACTACTTGTAGACTTTAGACCCCAAAGTAGGTACTATGTGTATACTTGGAGCCCTAGGCATATTAAGAATTTTATTTGTCTTATGATTCTAAGGGGGATGTAGACCAAACCCCGAGCCCAAAGCCCCAACCCGGGCAGCCATGCTTCCAGGATTATATAGTAGAAGCCAGAAAGTTGGAACATGACTTTAGGGGGATTAGTGCTAGGATCCCTTACACTTTACCTTAAGGGCATGAGGATAATGATGTTCCAACTTTCTGGCTTCTGGTATAGGGTTGTGGGATAGAAGAACGTTTTGCCTGGGTCCATGTACCGTATCTACTTGGGCCATCAATTGCTGCAAAGGGACACAAAAAAGTGTATAGCAGCAAGCAAGTAAGTTTCTGGTAGAAACTATCGCATGTCATGGTATATTCTGGCATATTTCATTTTGTCACCCAGTCATAGCATATCAGAGAACATTAGGATCTAGGTTTATATCATATGAAAGCATCCATCCCACGAGTATGCCCAAAGCCTTGCAAGACAAGTCGAGCTGTGGTTTTTGAAGGAAGAGGGCTCGGGCCCAGGCCCCCTTTATTAGGATTTAGGGTTCAGGGTCGGCAGCCGTGAGTAGTATTGAGGGCATAAGTTGGGGCGGGTTTAGGACGGATGACAAAATTAGATGCAAACATTGAGCTCAGTGGTTCAGGCCAGGGGCGTCAGCACTAATCAAAGGGTCCTAGGTAACTACAGGTTCGAAAAAGGGGGTCAATCATAGGAAGTCCGTCGTGGTTTTTTTCAAGTATCCCCCCCATATAGGTGATCAGGATCCCTTGCGCTACATAAGCCCGAAGCCTGAAGCCCAGACTTAGCAATTACTTCAGAGGCCTGAATAATTGCAACATTATACGTAAGGTTTGGTTATAAGTAACATAAGTAAAGGCAGTGCAGTATACCATACTCCCAAACCATGTTCTAATTTTCGACTCTAGGATGGCAGGCGTAAGCTAGACTTTTTGTTGTTTGTTTTTTGTTTTTGTTGCGGGGGGGGGTTGGGGGCGTGGAGGACGGTGTAAACTTTTGGGGGCGGTTTTGTTGAGCTTAGGGTCCAGTCCTTGGTGGAGCACAGCATAAGGGGTAATTTGAAGGACTTACGGTTGATGATATAAATCCTGCTTTACCTTAATGACCCTAAATTATGGGAATTATGGTATATTCCTTATTGTGGGTAGTGCAGGGTCTTTATCACCAACCGTAGCATTCTACTTTGGATCATATTGTGACTACGATCAGGGGCTGTTGTGGGGTTGAGGGCTTAGGGTTTAACGTCAAAGCTGGGAGTTCCATGCTTGTGTTCGGGTATGGATTGGAGGGGGGGTGGGTGGGTGTGAAATGACATAAATCTCCAGCAATTGCCTCCTCCATCGTGAGTTTAGGGCTTAGGCTTTAGAGTTATTATGACAGTTATGATGTTGAGCGGAGTAGAGGGTGTAGGGTTTAGGGTTATGATATGCGTCGATGAGGGAGCGATACTGAGCAACTCCGTGTAAGTCATTGTTGGTCGTTGCGTTTGGTTTCAGGAAAGTACGTACGATCGAGCAAAGCGGTGCATCGTCTTGACAATACCTGGAGCAGTCGTCGTTCTCTATAGTGTTCCCCGGAATCGACACTTCGTGTGCACCTGATCTTGTTCGTGTGCCGTCGTGTTTTACCGGGTCATGGGTAAGAAACCTAACGCTTGTACAAGGCTTACCCTACGGGTCCATGTGCCCAAATAGTAAAATCTTTGGCCTTAAAGAACCCCAATATAGGTACATTGGGGCCAAAGTATATACTATTTGGGTACATGAACCCTTTAAACTCTAAACCCTTATCGAAACCCTTATCGCGCCTTTATAGGAACCCTTACAGGAACCCTATTTGGGTACATGAACCCTTAGGGCTAAGGGACCGTAACTGCATCCTACTCGCAAAGGAAGGTGGGCTCCGAGAGAAGCCTTTGATCTGACCCGACTGCGCTTAATATAAGAGCCTTAATAATTAGAATAGGGTTACTACTTGGAGGCCCTTTTGACTTAGTAAGTAGGGTTAGTAAGGTGGGTTATGGGGGATTATAATAGGGTTTCTAGGGGATACTAAGTAGACTTACTAAGTCGAAAGGGCCTCCAAGTACAAGGGTACTATGATTTGTTAGGGCCCAAATAATTAGACTAGGGTTCCATTAGGTCCATTCAAATGGTCCCATAAGGGTTACTAGAGGGGAACTAGAAGGTTACTATGATATAGGAGCCTTAATAACTAGAATGGGGTTTGGGGCATATTATACTATAATTATAATAAGGAGCCCCCACAATAATATTTCTGTTCTGTTCTGTTCTGTGCGGACGGTCGTGCCTTCATTCAGGCGCGTCCAAAATTCGTGCTAAAAGTGAATTCTGGTGAAACACAGGTTGCTGGCGAAGCACCTCAGCCGGTCGGGTCTGCCAATAGCGCACGGCGGCTTGACGCGGGCCTTCCGTCGACTTCTGGCAGATGTAGCTCTCAATCCATCGCACCGTCTCTTCCTTNGGTTGCTGGCGAAGCACCTCAGCCGGTCGGGTCTGCCAATAGCGCACGGCGGCTTGACGCGGGCCTTCCGTCGACTTCTGGCAGATGTAGCTCTCAATCCATCGCACCGTCTCTTCCTTTGGAACATAGGGTGCCCGGAGAGAGGACAGAGGCGCCTTCTCAGAAGGTTCGTCTGCAAGCTCCTGTCGTTCGTCAGCCGTAGGGAGGAACGGGCCTTGAATGAGAGGAACCTTGATAGGAACCGTGCCACTGAACGATTGCCACACACCAGCACGCAGACGCCTAGCAGCTAGCTTACCCGGCCGCTCGAGTTGCTGGATTTGTGTCGCCGACAATGGCGGGTGCAAATCGACACATCGTCTCAAACACGCAGGGCTATGTTTGAGATGCTGTTGGACCTGGCCAATGGAGGAGTAAAACCTATGGCAGGCGGTGCACCATTCGGTGATGGCGAAGTGTCTGGCGGGACTGAGTAATTTGTGGGCCTTGGCAGCATGCAGGCACAAATGTTTCCTCAAGCGGAAACTCGCCCCACAAAGCTCGCATGTGTAGGGCCTGTCACCCTCTGCATCATGTCCGTCGGGGCCACTAGGAGCAGCGGGGGCATCGGCTGTGGTAGAGCCGGGATGTTCCCGGCGCTCCCGCAGAAGCTGGGCACAGACTTGAAGTTCTGCGTGCTGCAGTTTCTCTGCCTTAGCGATCTGGGTCTGCCACCAGTGTGGGGCCTCTCTGGTCGCGGCAATAAGTTGTGGGACGGCAGTATCTTTGACGCGTGCATCAAGAAGCGTCCGCAGCAGGGGGACATAGAGACTGACGTACTGTATGTCGTCGTCAAGTTGGCCCAGCCAGGAAGTGGCTTGAGCAAGAAGCCAATGATCGCATAAAAGGGCAAGCAGAATGGCAGGCCCATCACGCACGAGCTTAGCCAGAAAAGCTGCCCGAGCTTTGGCGAGAGCAAGTGGGGGTGTAAGGGCCTTGGCACCATGGAGGACCTCAAAAGGGTGTACCAGAGTATCCTTGTCCAGCCGACGGAAAAGGTTACGCCACAGGGCAAGGTAGTGGCGTTCCCAGAGCTTGCGATGAGCTGCACAACGGAGCACCAGTGCTGCACTGGAATGAAGATACCTGGAGAGAACCAGTGAAGATAACAGATTGCGCCGCACAGCAAGCGTGAAGCGCTGTGAGCTGAAAAGCACCTTTCTGAGAGGGCGCGCAGTACCTTCAGCCCTGGAGTACCGGAAGTGGAGGTCTGGCACAGGAGTAATCGGCGATGTGAGTATCCCGCCTAAATGACGATAGGACTGAACAACTGGCACCTGATGCCAGGTGCCGTCACAAGGATCCTGGAAGGACAAATGACACTCCCCTTCAGGGCCCCATTCGAAACGTCGGTGAAGGGCACGGCGAGAAGACTCAGCGAGCAGCACAGCCGTCTTTTCTCGGCCAAACTTGATCCGCATACCCAGACAATTGGCGCGAGAGTATAATACTCCGAGACCGAGGCATGTGCGGTCGAGGAGGTCGTCCGGCGTACCTCCAGTTTGTGGTACAACAAAATCGTCGGCCCAGGCTGGATTGCCTAGTCCTGCAGTGTCACAGACAGCAGCCCATTCGGGACGCTGAGCAGGACTGGGCACGCGAACACAAAGGCCATGATGAGATAAGACCTCGTTTACATGCCGGAACAGTGCGGTAAGGGTAAATGCAAAGAGTACGTCTGCTGCTGGGTCTCCAGGCCTGGAGCCGCGCTGCGTGCAAACAAGCTCGGGACAACCGGAAAGGCGAAACCATGAGCCGGTAAACAAGTCTCGGACCAACGCCACAGTATGTGGATTGACACCCAGGCGCGGAAGCTCGACCAATCGAATCAAATGCTGTTTGAGCTCCGCGACAGCATAAGAAGGAACTTGCAAGGTGTGGAGCAAGGCCAAATACTCACGATCATTGCCCGGACAATCAACCAGGGACTGCCGTATCACAGAATAAAAGGCCGCCTGCAGGTCCACAAAGGCTACACTCCAAGGCTGCCGCACAGCATCTGCCATAAGGACGAAGGTTTTGACGGCGAGTATGGGAGTTTCTATTCCAAGTCCGGGGCGGACCCCGCCTTGGAGTGGGGGCTGGTGCGCAAGGAGTATGGGCTTAAGGTCGTCTCTCAAGCATCTGTGCATGACCTTACCGGCAATGCTGGTGACCATGATAGACCTGAAAGCATCGCATGTCAACGCGGCTCCCGCCCGCTTGGCAAGAACAAACAATTCGCCGCCTCGCCATATTGCCGGCTCACGCACTCTGAGGACGGTCTTTGCAATCACCGGGAAAAGCTGGCGGGTTGTCGTCGGAACATGAAGACGCAACGTCTCAGACGTGAGCCTATCCGGCCCCGCTGCCTTGTCATGGCGGAGCGCCAAGACAACTTGTTCAGCTTTGCAAAGGGTGGGCAAGGCCGCCAAGTCAAAAGGCGCCGCGGGTGATTGCTCCTTCAAGCGCCGTAGGTCCCGGGCATAGTGGTCTGCGGAAACCAAGGTGCCGGACTCTTGCGAGGCGAAATGAGTCCTCCACGCGGTGGCACGGTCTTCGGAGGTAACTGCAGGCTCTCCAGTGGCAGTAACCAACATCGGAAGAGGCTGTAAACGGCTGCGTCGGGCCGCACAGGCTGCAGGAAATGCTTTTCGAAGAGCCTGATATAGCTCTTTGGGATTGCGAAAGTCACGGGCGGCAGCTGCTTGGGCCAATGAGTCCAGGTATGCTCTTCTGTCAGCCGCAACCATGACCCGCAAGCGGCGGCCNTTTCGAAGAGCCTGATATAGCTCTTTGGGATTGCGAAAGTCACGGGCGGCAGCTGCTTGGGCCAATGAGTCCAGGTATGCTCTTCTGTCAGCCGCAACCATGACCCGCAAGCGGCGGCCTAGCCAGTGAAGGGTGGAGACAGCCGTCGCCACACTATAATCCAGCGAGCGGAGCCATGTATCTGCTCGAGCTTGCTGGAACTCATTGAAAGAGCTGCCACGCCAAAGATGTACAAAGGCAGCAAAAGCGATGAGAGCAAGGCGGCGGTCACGTTCACGACCCTCGGCCTGTAGGTAGCACCGGAACGCCTGCCGGGTCCGCACCAGGCGCAGTGTAGGCTGGGTGAGATATGGCTGCCGTGGGGCATCAACTTGAGGTCCTGATAACTGTTCGGCAGTAGAGTTCCACGCTTGGACCAAAGAGTGGTAGTGTTCATCAACGGAAGCTGCCCAGTGACATGGAGGGATGGCCTGCAAGGCTGCAAGCGTCGTAGGGCAACCTCGAAGAGCAGAGNTTTCGAAGAGCCTGATATAGCTCTTTGGGATTGCGAAAGTCACGGGCGGCAGCTGCTTGGGCCAATGAGTCCAGGTATGCTCTTCTGTCAGCCGCAACCATGACCCGCAAGCGGCGGCCGAGCCAGTGAAGGGCGGAGACAGCCGTCGCAACACTATAATCCAGCGAGCGGAGCCATGCATCTGCTCGAGCTTGCTGGAACTCATTGAAAGAGCTGCCACGCCAAAGGTGTACAAAGGCAGCAAAAGCGATGAGAGCAAGGCGGCGGTTCACGACCCTCGGCCTGTAGGTAGCACCGGAACGCCTGCCGGGTCCGCACCAGGCGCAGTGTAGGCTGGGTGAGATATGGCTGCCGTGGGGCATCAACTTGAGGTCCAGACAACTGTTCGGCAGTAGAGTTCCACGCCTGGACCAAGGAGTGGTAGTGTTCATCAATGGAAGCTGCCCAGTGACATGGAGGGATGGCCTGCAAGGCTGCAAGCGTCGTAGGGCAACCTCGAAGAGCAGAGTCGGGGCGGACTGCAGGGCGCTTGCCTGTCCAGTAGGAAGTAGCTGCGCCAAGTTGGCAGAAAGTGCATGTAAGGCAGACTGGGCGGGGGTCGTCACGAGCCTGCATAGACTCGAAATCACATAACACCTGAGAATGTAGCCCGAAGTTGCGCCA
Source organism: Symbiodinium sp. clade A Y106 (assembly GCA_003297005.1). Classification (NCBI taxonomy): domain Eukaryota; class Dinophyceae; order Suessiales; family Symbiodiniaceae; genus Symbiodinium; species Symbiodinium sp. clade A. The sequence goes on from BGNK01002657.1 coordinate 22,012, forward strand.
TGCAACAGGTACGACAAGATAATCAATACGGTGCCACGGTCCATTGGGGACGCGCCATGTGCCAGAAGGGCCTTCATGGTGACTGGAGCAGGTGGATGGCAGAAAGCCGTCAACACATACTAAAAAGTCATGTAGAAGGGCCCCTGCAAGGGCTTCCTCTTCGGCCGCATGATCTCCCACATGCGGCGTCACTATGGAACCAAGGCGCGCGTTGGCATCTGTCATAAGGAGAAATTCCGACCCATCCGGCCGTTTTTTCAGCTCCAACGCGCGATCGTGCCAGAACTGCCGGACAACGGCAGAAGTATGGTTGGACAATGAGGGCGCATGCAAAACCATGAGCATGATACGCAGGCGTGGCGCCGTGACCATAGCAGTAAGGTGCCTAGGGCTGTATGAAAGAACGGTAACGTGCGACAACTGCACCTTGTAGGCCTGGCCTTCCTGGATGGCGTAGGTCTGGTGTCGAGAGACCCACAAAGCACAACCTCCCATGCCTGCGGAATCCGCCGGGGCTTGAAAGATAAAATAGTCAGCGTCATGCTGGCTTTGCGCCTCAGGCAAGCGGGTTTCCTGCAATCCGATGAAAAGTGGCTCATGCTTATGCAGGGAGGCTTTCAAGACACCTTTGCGGCCTATCATGCGCAGTCCAGTGGGCAGCGGGACAGTCTGCCGTGGGGCAGGGTCCCGTAGGGTCAGGACATTGTAGGTCACCGCACGGAAGTGAAAGGAGATTTGCCCTGGCGGTAATGAGACCTCACGTTGATTGGGAGTCGGCGAGCAAGCATCGGAGTGCGGAAGGGCCTGCAGGCGGCTGGCTTCTGACTCATACGTGAAAAAGGTGGGTAAGTCGGCATGCTGGGACAGGGTAGCCCATGCCCAGGCTCGTTGCGGATGTGCAGCGAGGGCGGGCAGCCAAGCTGGAAGGCACTTGTCCCAGTGGTCGGGTGATTGCCGAGCTGCGCGCTTGGCTAGCTGGTCCACCAGCTCATTGGCAGGGTGTCCTCGGTGACTATGTACGTGACTGTGCGTGACGCTGGCCTGAGCTTCAAGATACTGCCGGAGGTACACAACAAGCTGCGCTAGGGCAGCGTAGCGACCAGAGGGCAGGCAAGCAGACCCGAAAGCGCCACACCCCGCACTAAGGGCATCATATGCAAAATGAAAAACAGGGGCATAGCACAGGCCGAACTCAGAAGCCCATGCTAGCGCCCACGCCAATCCTAAGAGCTCTGCCGTTAGCGCCGACTCATCGGGCTCTCCAAGATGATACGGCGTGCCCTCGGGGGCAGTTTGAGAGGAGGCACAGCCCAGCAAGAGTGTACTGCTTCCGCACAAGGCCCAGGCGGAAAAAGCCCAAGCTGCCGGCCGACCCTGTCCGGTTGACATGGCCGCAGAACCATCGGAGTAAATGTGGACGGCATCTACAGGTGGCATGCCTGCGTGGTACCATGTCCGAAAATTGACAAAGAGGGTCCGCATCTCCAGAGGGACTTGCGGATCAGCCAGTAGATCCTGCAAATCCGTGTCGATCCAATCTCCAGAGATATCACGGTCGCCCACCGGGGTGGAATGTGGCAGCAGGGCAGAGAGTGCTAGTGCAGCAGTCTGATGAGGAGTAAGAGGCAAGCATGCCTCTAAGCACAGACAGGGCGGTGTAGCCCGACCCGGGACCTCATCATCCATATGCCGGGGATCTTGCACGGAGGATGAGCCTCGACTCAAGTCTTTGCAGGAGGTGCCGGTCGAGAAATGTTCGTGGAGGGCTTCAAGGAGGGTAACTGTCAGCCAAAAAGGATGGCTAGCTGCCTCAGTATGGTCGGCACAGGCTTGCTCGAGAAGCGTAGGGCCGACATGGTCATCAATCTGTGCCCTGTGGATCGAACAGTGCCAGGATGCAGCGGGTGAAAACTGCCGCGCCCTACACGGGGTGGGCACGGGTCGGTGTACGGGAAGTGTATCTGCGCTGAGAGGATGCAAAGCGGAAGAAGGGCCAGAAACTGGCGGCATTGTAGAAGAAGGAACAGCACAAGCAGTGATTGGGAGTACAGGGGTGAGCGCCGAGGGCCCGGTGGTACGGGCAGGCTGGTTAATACTCGGCGGCCACTTGTCAGATCGACCAACCACCGCATCTGGCTGTTCAGGCAAGAAATCCACGTGCTGTAACATAGCTGTGCCAGAGGGTACAAGCACAGTGCCAACTGTCCAGCGCATGAGCGCAACAAGACAGCTTGCGCCCAGATGGAAACGACTGTGTGCGGCGCCCCCATGCCTGGGTATTGCACAAGGTGGTTCATTAGCCACGGGAAGAGTGCTTGACAGACCAGCCTCTGAGGTTGCAGCACTGGTGGAAGCGTTGTGGCTCAGGCAACCGTGAACACGGCGGCCCTCAATCGCGGTCATGGTGCCACCGGTGCCGGCATCCGTGCCCGCTTGGCTGGTCATGTGATGGGCCGGCCCCGCTGGAGGATGGGATGGCCCTGGATCCGTGTCTGTATCAGTATCCGGAGAATCTGGGGGAGGATGCCATGGTGGGGGCCCCTCCGTGCCGTCAAATGTCCAAGGATTGGCAAGGTATTCAATGGTGATAACATCGCCATCTTGAAGCAGTATTTGCCCGCGCAGCGGCAATGCAGCCTGACGATGGTGCGTGTAGCCAAGAACGAAGCCGGCCGGACATCTGGCGAGATATCTGCGGGAGAGATGGTCTGCATCCAAACAAGAGTTGGGCGCGAAGGTCCAGCTGAAGCCAAGGAGAATGGGCCGTTGGTCCAATACAACAACGGGGTGTCTCGGCATGTGGTATGTCCTGCCGGGCTCAACGACATGGGCAACCAGAAGTGCTTTGGTGTAAGAGCCCTTGTGCATGTGATCTGTCACTGTGGGGACAGCAGGCCGTAAAAGGAGCCGGGCTGGGGGAATGTGCAGTCGCAGCGCCAAATCCTGCCTGACGAATTGGCGCCTACCACGTCGGACCAGAAACAAGAAATGTCCAGAGTCTGAGAGCACCCATGCGGTATCTGAGAAGTCACCCGGGAGTGACGCAGCACAATCCCAACCGGTGGGGTCTTGCAACATGTCTGCAAGATGCGTTGTGACAAAGTAACCATGGTCCTGTGGCAAGATGAGCAACAAGTCAGCAGGCTGCACATGTACCCAAAAGTCAGGCGGAAGCGGCCAAGGGGTGTCGTTGTGATACACATGAACAGTGGCATCAGTGGGCAGTCCTGCCAAGACGAGCACATCATGTCGTCGGATTCTAGGGGCAACATCCAGGGCAAAAAGCCGGTTGTCCACGCGACAGTCGAAGCATACTGTAACAGTATGCTGATCCCAGGTTGGTGCAGCTAAAAGCGTCCCATAAGCAAGCGACGTCTGAGATGCGATGGGCAGCAGTCGCGGGAACCAGCGCTTATACTCCGGTGTCCGCGCTGCCGACACCCGTGCCAAGACATGATGCACACTCTGGGGGAGTTCGACCCGAATCCGCACTGTTTCTGGCAGGAATTCTGGGGAAAGGAGCACAAAGAGAATCTCCGTAAAGACAGGCGTGGCAGCCATAGCAACTGGTACCTGTGGATCTGTCGCAACATGAGTAGTACGGGTAGAAGCAGAAGCAGGAGTATCTGTAATGCCAACACCTCCCTGGACGGCAGCGGCAGTGGCCGGTGTCATGCAAGAGCCTCCCTCAGCTACGGCTGGTGGTGGTGCCACTTGACGACGCGGCAGGGAAAGGACAGGTGGCCGCACCTCCGCTTGCAGGACCTGGCCTGGGACTGTTACAAACAGCGCTTCCCCAGGGGGAACCTCCGGGAGCACGACCTCGAAACCGGGCGGAGCAAATCGTTGCAGATCTTGCAACACAGGATAAATGGGCAAGTAACCGTTATAAGCCGGGAAGGTGTGCCAGTGCTCGAGAAAGGGGCGACAATCAACAAGGATGTTGTGATGCCGGCCCCGGGCTGCCTCTTCTGTACTTCTTGCTGCCGCGAGGATTGTACAGCAGCGAACACCGGCAAGCAAGGCATCATCAACGCGTGGGCTGGCAGGAAAAAGGGCCAGCTCCGGGGCGGGAATCCCAAGCGCTTCCGCAATTTGTCGGCGGTATTGTACAGGCTGGGTGTGGGTATACTCGCAAAGCATGTGTGCACCGGCTGCAACTACACAGTAAGCTATGCGATCATCCGGCGGGAAAGCAAATTCCTGCGCAAAGAAGGACGCCCGTTGCAGCATGTGTGTCGACTGAACATGCAAGCATGGCAGAGCGTCTCTGGGCGCCACTGTGAGTGTGGTACCTGGAACAATGTGAAGGCCGGCACGATCATCCAAAGGCTCTGCATAGTCTCCAGCGTAAATATCAAATGCTCCCTGCAATGGAAGATCCAGCAAGTGTGCCGCCTGAGAGAAGTTGAGATAAGTGGGAGAGACGAGTGAGAAATGCCGACCATCCCATCTGGTTGCATCAGCGAAAATAACGGTGGCCGTCGCGTGCCAAAATGGGGCTGCAACAAGGACACCGGCGCCCTCGATAGGTTGTGGTGAAGCTGGGATAAGGACCGGGAACCTCGAGACCTGATGGGGCTCCCCGTCCCGCTGGANGCAGCGAACACCGGCAAGCAAGGCATCATCAACGCGTGGGCTGGCAGGAAAAAGGGCAAGCTCCGGGGCGGGAACCCCAAGCGCTTCCGCAATTTGTCGGCGGTATTGTACAGGTTGGGTGTGGGTATACTCGCAAAGCATGTGTGCACCGGCTGCAACTACACAGTAAGCTATGCGATCATCCGGCGGGAAAGCGAATTCCTGCGCAAAGAAGGATGCTCGTTGCAGCATGTGTGTCAGCTGAACATGCAAGCATGGCAGAGCGTCTCTGGGCGCCACTGTGAGTGTGGTACCTGGAACAATGTGAAGGCCGGCACGATCATCCAAAGGCTCTGCATTGGCTCCAGCGTAAATATCAAATGCTCCCTGCAATGGAAGATCCAACAAGTGTGCCGCCTGAGAGAAGTTGAGATAAGTGGGAGAGACGAGTGAAAAATGCCTACCATCCCATCTGGTTGCATCAGCGAAAATAACGGTGGCCGTCGCGTGCCAAAAAGGGGCTGCAACAAGGACACCGGCGCCCTCGATAGTTTGTGGTGAAGCTGGGACAAGGACCGGAAACCTCGAGACCTGATGATGCTCCCGTTCCGCCTGGACAACGGCTAGGCCCTCGTCAACAGTAGACGGGAAGGGCATAGCAACAGTGAGATGTTCCGGAGCATAGTGGGGGGCATAAACAAGAATCGTGGCCCAAGAAACAGATTCTGTATCAGAAGTCTCGGAGGCTGTGGTCGGGTCTGTGGCATCTCCAAGGACGGTACCAGGTGCAACATACGGCCAAGCACCACCCAAATCAAGAGTGATGTGTCGTAGATCCTGTAGTGCCCGCCTCATCTCGGGCTGTCGACAGGTCGGTTCTGTAAGGAGCCGGCACTGTACGTACAGAACTGGATGCTGTGGGAGCTGGCGATCGGCCTGGCAGTGGGCGGCTTGTGTCATCTTGAGGGTTGACGCAAGAAAGCGTTGCAGACACTCAACGAACAGCGCCCAGACATACTGGCGCAGCTGTCTCGGAATGCAAAGGCAAACACTTAGAAGGAGAAACCAAAAGACTACAGGGGTGTGAGGCCGCGTGAGAACCAAGGTTGGGTAGGGGCTATGTTCCGAACCAGAGCAGAGGCTGCCAGTGGCTAGCTGCGGGGCCGCAGCCAAAATGGACAGCTGAATGGCGCCAGGTGTCAGACGACAAGGGTCAGTGTTGCTTGAGGAAAGCGCGTGTGAGGTCTGCCTCGGGGACCGACTCCTGGAACGGCGACTGCCATTATGGGAGCGGGCATCTTCCCCAAACAGGTGTTCTCTGTCGGACTCGGCAGGCGCAGTCGTAGTATCCTGGTCGGAACGCCCATCTTGATCATCCGCAGAATCGTCAGCTGATGGCTGGTCGTCGGTGGGATCTGAGGATTCTGCTTCCTCTAGAGAGGGGGCCGGGGAGCTGGGCACAAAAAGGGCCGTAAGCACCTGGCCGGGCACGAGAAGCAAGGCATCGTCATCGAGCTCTGCTCCTTCCAACTGCACATGATACTGGGAGGGGGCAAAGAGCTCCAGCTCGGCAGTGAGCCTGGCATGTGAATAGCGGCCTTCCTGAAATGAAATGAGATGCCATCCGTGCAAAAGGGGTCTGCAGTCTACCAAGGCTAGGTCATGGGACGAAGGGGTTGTACTATCGGCGACAGCAAGAACCCCACGACATGTGTACCCTTGAACGAGTGCATCGGAGATCAGAGGAACTGTAAACTGCAGTCGCAGTGCTGCTGGGTCTTTGCCGAGTTGCTGCGCTAGGCTGTGTTTGACGCAAGCATCTTGGATAGAGAGCTCAACAAGCTTGTGCCAGCCATCTGCGACTACACAGAAAAGCCGGCTTTGCGAACTGCCCACCGGAGCCGGCAGCGCAAGGTCAAACCAACAGTAGGGAGTGTGCAGCATGGTACGCAGGCTGTGACCCACGGCTGGGGGGCTGCCAGTCGGAACAAAAAAGACCATTTTGTAAGGCTCTACATGTAGGGACTGGCCTGAAAGCAGTGGAGAAGCGCTGCCATACGCATATATGTCGACACTGGCTGGGTCAACCTTAGCCAGGGCACATAGCCGTTCCCTATCATACTCTAGGGCCGCTGTTACCGCATAAAGCCTTCCATCCATCCGAAGCAGGTTGAAAACCAAAATGGGCTCTTGGCTCGACCAAGGTGGAAGCGCAAGTGCCAGCCCCCACTGAGGCGACACCTGTGGCTCGACCGGCTGTACCTGCGAACACTGGTAGTAAATGTCGTTAGGGAGGGCTAGGGAAAGCGCATCCATGGCTGTTGCAATGCTGGCTGGCGCGGGCACTTCGAAGTGGACCGTGACGGCTGCGCTGTCAAGTCGAAGAACCAGAAACTTTGCAGAAATAGTGGTAGTGGCATCTGAATCCTCACCTCCAGAGTCAGTCATTCCACTCGCTATTTGCAGCGGCACCACCGAGGGTGACGTCGGAGGTGCAGTTGGTGGATCCCTCGAAGGCTCAACCGTCTGGTCCGGAAAAAACACCTGCTGTGCAGGTGAATCGGGACAAGCCATATCTGGATCAGTGGGGCGGCAAAACCCAATGGGGATGACCTGTCCAGCTGCAGGGCGGATATGTGTAGAAGAGGGCCCGATGGCAGTCAAGATGAATTGTCCTGGGATTCTGAGATGAATGGATCGAATCAGATCACCGACAGCGTGTAGCCGCTCTTCGACGAAAACAGGGCATAGAGAGTGTCCGGCTGATCGACAGTCCAAGAAGACAAAAATGCCCAAATTAGTGCCGGGAAGCAGGGTGTCGGACCGCCATGTGGCTGCCATGATTCCGTGGACGGCGTGGCCATGACACAAGTAGTCATCAGTGAACGGAGCGGGCAGGAGATCACTGTAATAGACATGCTNCACCTGCTGTGCAGGTGAATCGGGACAAGCCATATCTGGATCAGTGGGGCGGCAAAACCCAATGGGGATGACCTGTCCAGCTGCAGGGCGGATATGTGCAGAAGAGGGCCCGATGGCAGTCAAGATGAATTGTCCTGGGATTCTGAGGTGAATGGATCGAATCAGATCACCAACAGCGTGTAGCCGCTCTTCGACGAAAACAGGGCACAGAGAGTGTCCGGCTGATCGGCAGTCCAAGAAGACAAAAATGCCCAAATTGGGGCCGGGAAGCAGGGTGTCGGACCGCCATGTGGCTGCCATGATTCCGTGGACGGCGTGGCCATGACACAAGTAGTCATCAGTGAACGGAGCGGGCAGGAGATCACTGTAATAGACATGCTNGCCGGGAAGCAGGGTGTCGGACCGCCATGTGGCTGCCATGATTCCGTGGACGGCGTGGCCATGACACAAGTAGTCATCAGTGAACGGAGCGGGCAGGAGATCACTGTAATAGACATGCTCTGGCCGACGATGCATGGCAGCAGCAACCTGGTGATGGATAGATGCCATGCTCGGATTGCCGTAGATTCTGTGCAGCCTGTCCTCAGTGAGGACGACATAAAAAGAGGCCGGGCGTTCCTGAACAAAGTGAACTGGCTGTGGATCCCAGCTCTCCTTGCGGTTAAGGAGAGTCTCGAACGTGATCTTCGGCAGAAATGTCGTCTGCGGTTTGCAAAAGCATATCACATCTCCGGTGTGAACCCGTATTGTTGTAGTGACTTGTTGTCCTGTGGGCCTATGTATGGCAAGGCCGCTTGCAGGGCGGTGATGCTGTGCTTCGCTCGCAAGATCCTGAGCAGACAGGATTTCGTGACAGAAACCAGCATACACAGGGCCGCCTACATCAGAAAAATCATACAACACAACCCGTTGGTCAGATTCTGATATCCAGGATGGGACCAATATGACTGTGGCTGCACCGGGTGTAATCTGAGGTGCCGTTGGTACTACAACATACGGGGGGCTCAGGCCTGTCCAAGGGAGGGCAGCAATGAGTTGACGCAAAACCTGAGGGGAATTAGCCTCCGGGATCGGTAGCTCAACTCTTACGGTCCTGTGGGAGGGCACATAAACCTGAAAGACAAGATGCGACAAGGGCCTAGCAACCGAGGCGCTTGCAATCCCTACCGGTGGTGATCCCTGTTCCGTGGCCTCAAGCCGCGCAAGGTTCTCTGGCAGGAAATGCTGGATAGACGCTGCCTGTTGCAGAAAGTCAGGCAGATCTGACGGGGCTGCCCAGACACAGCTGGGAAGTTGCAACATCCCAAGCACGTATAACCAAAAGCCCAATCGCGCAGGATGGCACTTACTGAAACGGTGGCACGCAGACAAACGCCGGCTGCACTGGGGGGCCCAGCACAGGGGCCCGTCCGGCTTTGTAGCGGAACCGAAGGCCCGGAGAAATCCAGTGTTGATTCCGGCAGTGGGGAGTACAACAGCTCTGACGATAGAAGACCGCTGGCCAGGAATGGCGCCCATCAGTAGACGCAATAGGGCGAGGAAAAACAAAAGGGCTGCTGTCCGGACGAGTGACAACAGTGGGGCCGCAAGGGCAAAGAAAATCCATTGCATGACGCTGGAAGTGCAGGGGTCAAACGCCATGTCCAATTCATTTCGTCCAGGCGGACCTGCAGGTGGAAAACTGGTCGGACACACGGATGCATGGCATGGGGGTGGTCGCCTTAAAAAAGTGGCGCCCGCACCCTGCAAGTGTGATGAAAGGTTAGTAGCCGGAGGGGCTAGAGCGTTCAATTGCAGCAAAGGAAAAGAAGGTGTGTATCCGGCCTCGCTGCGGGCCGAGGCCCCTGAGCCACCGATGCCTCTGTTCGGCGCGCCGCAGCTAGTGTCAACCCCGTGAGATGCGTGCGGTAGTGGTACACACACAGTTGCAGGCAGGGCCAAAGTCCCAGCGGCACAAACCCAGTGTCGCGGGGCTCCGGCGGAGGAGACATGGCCAATGTCTGCCGCCCATTCCAAAGAAAAGGAAACGAAACAGCAGATATCGGCCGGCGAAAGGTACAAGGTCGAGATGCTGGGACATGGACAAACCTTCGGCAAAATCGAAAAGATGGCTGTACAAGGACTATCCCTTTCCACTGTACAGCCTAAGGGGCCCTTCACCGAAGTCCATTGCAGCACAGAGGGTTGCTCCAGGGCCGCATAGCCACCAGACAAGACCTCTTCCTCGGGNTCCCTTTCCACTGTACAGCCTAAGGGGCCCTTCACCGAAGTCCATTGCAGCACAGAGGGTTGCTCCAGGGCCGCATAGCCACCAGACAAGACCTCTTCCTCGGGCATGCATACTGTTATGTCCCATAATAACAGCATGGCGCCGTCTGGCTGAGGCTGTCTGTCGGCCTTGCAGCCGGAAGCAACGCCAACAGTGCTCAGCCGAGGCCATCCAAGCCCTCCGGGCGGTTGCATGCCTGGACTTGGTTGTCCTCCGTGAAGTCGTCGTCGTCTGCAACAAAGGAGACAGGAGGCTTGTCTCCTACATCTATAGCCCCAAGAGGAACCGGGATCAACCCACCTGTTCCCTCTGTCTGTGTATCTTGCTGTAGCTGCGTTCGCTTGGCTTCCAACTTGGAGGCCAGGGATCCTGGTTGCTGCGTGTGGACTGGCTGCAGGGGAGCTCCTTTGACCGGCTGTCGCGGTTGTGCCTTCGGCCTCGACATCGAACTGGTTCGCTGTGATGATAGAGGACTTGTGGTAGGCGGAG
>BGNK01002657.1:32461-95216 GCA_003297005.1 Symbiodinium sp. clade A Y106
CTCGATGCCAAGCTGGGCTATGGCGCGGAAGTCTGCGCACTGCAGGATATGTTGTCGTGCAAGGCTTGGCCTTGCACTGGGGCGTCGGCTATCTCCCTGCTGGAGTGTTCTCGAGCCCTATTGACAGTATAGGTAATTATTTAGGCTCCTTTTCGTTGAGGCTTCCTTAGTTGCAGGGCTCCACGATCCCACCACTGCGGTCCGGGGGGGATACGTGCCTAGTAACCCTACACCTCAAACCCTTAACTAAACCAAAAGCCTCAAGCCCTAAACCCTAATCCCAAACATTGGACCCCAAAAATTGAACCTTGAACCTTGAACCCCTAAACCCCTAAACCCCTAAACCCCTAAACCCCTAAACCCCTAAACCCCAAACCCAGAACCTTAAACCCTGCCTAAGCCTGCGGCTTGCCAATGGCTGCTCGTGTCCCCAAGAGCTCGGCTGAGCGGTCCAAAGACCTGAGGACGTGTGGCCCATGCTTTGGCCTTTGGGGTTTGGGGTTTGGGGTTTAGGATTTAGGGTTTAGGGTTTAGGGTTTAGGGTTTAGGGTTTAGGGTTTAGGGTTTAAGGGTTTAAGGGTTTAGGGTTTAGGGGTTTAGGGTTTGGGGTTTGGGGTTTGGGGTTCGGGTTTTAGGGTTCAGTGGTCGGTCGGACATGAGTGGGCTTTAACGGCGTAAAATCTGGTGCTGCGTACCTCAATTGGGCTACAAGTGGCTGGTAAGTGCAGCTACCTGAATTTGTGCAAACTAACTGCGAACCCCAGGCCCTGAGCTTACCCTAATTCCTAGTAAGACCCAGCCCTAATGACTCAGCCGGACCATGATACTCGTGGCTCATGACCCTAAACCCTAAACCCGAAGCCCTCGTTTCGTTTGACCCCCCTCTCGGATTCTCAAGCATCTAAAATCGAAAGTGCAGAGTGAGCAAGCACATTTGGTGTAAGGTTTAGGACCCCTAAATCCCAAACCCCAAACCTAAGTCACCGCTGTAACGACTGGAATAATGAGGAAAACTATCCCCTTATAGCCCCCTTTTAACAAATACAACATAATGTGCCCCCAAAACCCCATTATCTTTGCTAAGCCTCCTATATTCGTCATTGAGAACTGGAAAACACGAAACTCGGCCCTCTGCGTCACGAAGGCGTGGACGGCCTCAGGATGGTCGCTGAGTCAAACAGCTATAGTTGTAGAAACACTGATTATAGTTGTAATAGTAATTATAGCCGTAGTAGTAGTAGTAGTAGTAGTAGTAGTAGTAGTAGAGGTAGAGGTAGAAGTAGTAGTAGTAGTAGTAGTAGCAGTAGTAGTAGTAGTAGTAGTGGTAGTAGTAGCAGCAGCAGCAGTAGTAGTAGTAGTAGCAGTAGTAGTAGTAGTAGTAGAGGTAGAGGTAGAAGTAGTAGTAGTAGTAGTAGCAGTAGTAGTAGTAGTAGTAGTAGTAGTAGTGGTAGTAGTAGCAGCAGCAGCAGCAGTAGTAGTAGTAGTAGCAGTAGCAGTAGCAGCAGCAGTAGCAGTAGCAGTAGGAGTAGGCGTAGGGGTAGGAGTATGCAGTAGTAGTCGAAGTCGCAGTAGCAGCCGCAGTAGCAGTAGCAGTAGCAGTAGCAGTAGCAGTCGCAGTCGCAGTAGCAGTAGCAGTCTGGTAGTGGTAGTGGTGGTGGTAGTGGTAGTGGTAGTGGTAGTGGTAGCGGTAGCGGTAGCGGTAGCGGTAGCGGTAGCGGTAGCNGTAGTGGTAGTGGTAGCGGTAGTGGTAGCGGTAGCGGTAGCGGTAGCGGTAGCGGTAGCGGTAGTGGTAGTAGTGGTAGTGGTAGTAGTGGTAGAAGCAGTAGTAGTTGTAGTAGTAGTAGTAGTAGTAGAGTAGTAGTAGCAGGAGGAGGAGGAGGAGGAGGGGGAGCAGCAGCAGTAGCAGTCGTCGTCGTAGCAGTCGTCGTGGAACATACTTGTAGCAGAACCAGCAACACAATGACCCACCGACGATTGCTAGCTCTAAGGAAAGGGGTCCTGGAATGATGCGAATGGTACAGGGGAAAATTCAAAATGCCAATACATAGCTTTCAAGAAAAATTTGCCACTAAGGCTTGCCGTAAACCAAACAAAAATACTAACCGCTGTGGCAGCTCACTATGACCACCATGATTAGTATTGGCCCTGTTCTAGCTACTGGAACTTATAGTGCAAGTGTGTTGACGTGACTGGACGCGGATACTGTCATTCTTTATTCCTAAACCCTTCCCGGGACCATGAAATGACTGCTTTCAAACCCCTAGCAAATCCTTAGATAACCCTCAAGAGAAAAATATTATGACCAATTACTCCTATACCCACTATAAGGAACCAGACAACTTTTAAGAACCCTTAAATAACCACCTTCATTCAAGCTATTGAGCTCCGCACCTGCGGGGTCGTGCCTGAAGGCAAGGCTGCAGCCTCGTGGCCGTCTTGGGCTTTCGGCTGAGGGGCTCGGGCTGTCAGATTTATATTAGGGTTTAGGGTTTAGGGTTTAGGATGCGAGGTTGGATTTTGGGGGCTTAGGGTGAATAGCATTCGGGGTTTAGGGTCGAGACCCTTCTAAAAGGGACCTTCTTAAAAGACCCGCCCAGGAAATTGAAAAGGGAGCCCCGAATGAAGGGCCGAATCCTGAACCATTTAGGGCTTGAATTTCAGGCTTGCCGCTCTGGGGCTTAGTGTTTAGAGCTTCCCTCGTCCCTAAGCCCTAAAGCTTGCCCTACAGTAAGTTCCCGAACCCCTAAACCCGAACAGTAAATTCCCGAATTCCCCTAAACCCGAAACCCGAAACCCACCAAAAAAATCTGTACCCTAAAGCCTAAACCCTAAACCCCAAACCCTAAGCCAACCACCTCCAGCTGCACCGCCAGCTGCGCTCCAGGCTTCACCTCACCCCAGAGCGCCCCGTTGTTTTGGTGATTTTAGGGTTTAGGGCTAAAGGGTTTTGGGCTTAGGTGTGTCTTTCGCTTGTGGGTTGTTCATTATGAAGGGTTTGTTCCGGTTTCTACTACAGCTGAACATCGCAGAAAACCATATTGGTTGAGGGGTCTGCGTGCGCTTCGGATTGGCATTCAGGGTGCACACGGGCATTTGGGATTACTCAGGGTTTAGGGTCTGAGTTCAGGGTTAAGTTCCAAACCCTTTTCGCTATGAAGGCTGCGAGTAGCATGTCCTCTCGGAGATGATTTTGAAACATCATGTCTAAAAGAATCTGCAAACACAAAGCCGCGCCATCCTCAAACCAAACACCTGGAACCCCAACTCTAAACCGCAGCTCCACACTGCTCAAAGACGCCCATCCCAGATCCGCCTCCTCAGCAGAGAAGCTCGCCGTAAGATTGTATGGGAGCTGGAGGCTCCTTGAGGTATTCTCGTGGCTTCCTGACACCCTACTATTGATGCTGATACTTATATGGTTAATATAGGGACCTAAAGAGTTACTTATACTATTTCGGGGGCTCGAAACTATTAGTATAGTATAATGGGCCCCAAAACCCTATTCAAATTATTAAGGCCCCAATACTATTTCTGTTTACGCTACTCTTTTTACAACTGCTACGACGACGACTACGACGGCAGCGACTACGACTACCACCTCCGGTTCTACTACCCTCACTACCACTGCTACGACGACTACGACTATCCACCACCACGTCCGCCACAACCGCTGCCACCACCACCGATCGTGGGCCTTAATAATTAAAATAAGGTTGTGTGGTAAGTTTTACTATAACTGCATTTTAGTAAGCTTAAGGAATAGTACTAGTAACTATTACGGAGTAGTACTAGCAACAATTCATGAATACTGCTAGTTATAAAGGCTCCTTTCTTGCAATGGTCAAAGAAGCACCGCTCTTCTCCTCGAAATGCTCGCGCTTGCCGCCATAGCACGTCCTGCTTCAATCGCTCGTTTCCCAAACCCGAAACACAAAAACCCAAGGGTTTGGGGTTGAAGGTTTAGGAAACTCAAAAACCCGAAACCCTAAAACTTAAACCCAAAGCCTCCAAGCGATCACCCTAACACCCACATTCACTAAACTCAAAACCAACGCCCTGGACCCCAAACCCACAATGAAGGCATGAATCGAGTAGCCTCCTCCCTTGGAGAACGGAATCCCTAGATTCTAGAAGGGTATATCATGTCATAATGAACACTCCGATGATGACACTCGACATGTGTGTGTGATTGACAAGCCGCAGGTGTAGATGTGTATAGAAGCCCTAAACCCTGAACCCAAAACCCCAAACCCTAAACCCACATCCTCAACCGTCTGTGCAGATCGCCTGAGGTGGTCCGCGCGACGGCCACGAAGCGCAGTTCTCCCGATCTGCGAAGAAGGGTTAGGTCGGAGGCTTCGGGTTTAGGTTTTTTGGGGGTTCAGGTATTTTGGGATTTAGGGTTGAAGTTTTTCGGGATTTCGAGTTTTGGGTTTCGGGTTCAGGGCCTGGGGATTGGGATTTAAGGTTTAGGGATTAGCATTCAGCGTTTAGAGTTTGGGTTGGGCCCGAGAGATTTCGCTGCGTGCCAGTTAGTTGCACTTCCAAAACAAAATGGCTCAGTGGTGCATGCACCAACGGCTCGGGTTGCGGCAAGGAAGTTGGCAGCGTCATCTGCAGGGAAGCCTGGCAAGATCATGCTACTGCTCAGGTTGTTTTGAGCTATCGAACTTGTGCTGACCACTGGTTAAATCCGTGGGTGCCTTGACACTCGTTTCAAAAATGCCACGGGAAGTCCGAATGCAACTCTGCGAAGAACCTCATAGTAGCTGCCGGAGGCTGTGAAGCTGGGCTGCGCAACACCACTGGCGACGAAGGTGCCAGCCTGCACGCTGCATGCAAGGCGTCAGACAACAACTATGTATATATGCATGGATGCAGGCATGTACCTATATGTACAAGTATATGTATATGTATATGTATATGTATATGTGTATGTGTATGTGTATGTGTTTGTGTATGTGTATGTGTCCCGCTGATTTGATTTGTATCAATCGATACTCCTATCGCGTTCGCGAATACCAGTACTGGCGGAAAATTTCGATTCCGTTCGAGTTCAGGTAGAACTAAACCGTCACATAGATGTGCTTGATCTCGTTTTAAGCAGCGCCCCTGTCTCCTCTAGCAGAGCGGTTTCGAAAGACAAAATTACTGCCGCTTCTGAACAACTGTAATTACATCTTCAATTTTGCATACTATAGGGGCCTTAATATATTTAAAAGACGGTTTGGGGGCCCATGATACAATACTTATAGTAAGGACCCCCCCAAAAAAAATAGAAGAGGTAATTTTTTACGCCCCTATACCATAGTACCCTTATAGTAACCCGTACTATAGGACCCCTTTTGAGGAACCCTATTATAATTATTAAGGCCCCTATAGTACCGGCTTCGAGGAGCAGATTCCTGAGACTCGAACGGAAGCCCACGGCCCGAAACTTGCACGGAGCTTTTTAGGGCTTAGAGTGCTTAGTAGAATTTAGGGTTTGGGGTTTAGGGTGTTTAGGGTTTAGGGTTTAGAATTTAGGGTTTGGGGTTTAAGGTTTAGGGTTGTGATTATTTAGGGGCCAGGCTTCGGCCTCAGGGTGGAAACGGCTAGGGATTAGGGTTGTGAGGGGGCTTCGGGTTCAGAGGTTAGGGTGCACCTATTTCTTCTACTACCTGGAAGTCCTCTACATTGGGGGTAGATCTCTTTCATGGATGTTTAGACTAAAATTGGAGAGCAATCCATGTCGTACCACACTGTCTCAGCATGGGAGCGGATCCTTAACAAAGGTGGCTGAGTGGCACCAGTCAACATAACGGCAGCAACGCTCATAAGAAGCAGACTTCGGTAGCTCCTTGACCAAAGCTCAAGACGCAAACCCGAAGGATGTGCACTCCAAAAGCCCTGAAACCGCGAACTTGAAACCGGGAAACTTCCGACCGGCCTGGGTAACGAAGTACCTGCAACGCCGTGACTTCTTCAAAACTCGGAAGAGTGACACGGTTCGTGGAACCACGATGTTTTGGCCACAGCCCTGAAAAAAACCCAAACCTTCAAATGAAACCCCCGAATCTCCAAACGCGAAACAGTAACCGACAGAACACATCCCTACGGTAAACCCTAAACCGCTTCAAAGACCATAAAACCCGATCATACTCTCTGTAACCACTTCTTACACGCTTATGGACCTCCCTCCGTAAACTCTGAACCCTGAAATGTCGAATGTCCTGGCTGCATTTGTTTCTGCTGAAGGTCGGGTTCCTGGGCTAAGTGGTCCTCAAGCCGGCCACACCGAAAGCGTGGGTGGGAGACAGAACATACTCAATTTCCCAGATACGTGTCATGAGATTGGCTTTGTTTGTAGGTGCGACAGCACCAGGCAGATAGCATGAGAATGAAGCCCACCATCAAAGAAATGCCTCCAGAAAGTGATATAGGGGCCTTCATAATCAGAATAAGGCTTTGGGGCCCACTATACATTATACTATGTTTATTCCAAGGACCCCCAAATTAGTATAGGCAATTATTTAGGCCCCTATATTGTGGCGTGAGTGGGACCTACTGAAACCACATGTCTGGCCCGAGCACAAGACGTCTGCAGTGTGAAGAAGACCGAAGCGCAGACTTCATTTTGGGGTTTAGGGTTTAAGGTTCAGGGTTTAGGGTTTTAGGTGAGTGTTGTCGGGCTTTAGTCGACTCTTTAGACGACTGCAGCATGAGATCGGAGACTGGGGTTCGTTGCTGTACATAAAACCGAAACCCTAAACGCCTGAGGCCTAAACCCAAAACCCCAAAACAAAACCAAAGAAGCATAAACCATCATAATGTTGCGGTGATTTTATTAAAGGGGGTGACAATTAAAATATTCCCCGGGCCGGACTTTTCGGGCGCAAGAAGAGTTTTAATTGCGTAGCCAGTTAGCCTAGATTCTTTATGTTAGAGGGGGCGGTGACATTAATAAAGGGGGTGACAATTAAAATATTCCGGGCCCGAAATCCCCAAAAAAAATAGATTTCAGGCTAAGTAGCTAGCAAAAGCTGAAACTAAGAGGACCCTGAACCCAGCCAGCAGAGTGCAGTTCGGCAGACAAGACACTGAACTACCAGTTCGCAGAATGCAGTTNGCTAAGTAGCTAGCAAAAGCTGAAACTAAGAGGACCCTGAACCCAGCCAGCAGAGTGCAGTTCGGCAGACAAGACACTGAACTACCAGTTCGCAGAATGCAGTTCCAGACTGTTTTCACAGTTTTCACTCCACTCTGGAGCAGATCAGATGTCCCAGTATTACTACTATTACTACTATTACTACTATTACTACTATTACTACTATTACTACTATGGCCAGAGGTTTATTATTGCCACCCTGGACCCCAGACCCTGCCCCAAGAGACCCCCGCGCAANTATTACTACTATTACTACTATTACTACTATTACTACTATTACTACTATTACTACTATGGCCAGAGGTTTATTATTGCCACCCTGGACCCCAGACCCTGCCCCAAGAGACCCCCGCGCAAAACGACTTCAGGGGAGGGGGGGGGGTTTATTATAATCACCGGGACATTAAACCCCAAAACAAAGCCCAAAAAGCCTAAACCCCAAAACAAATCCAAAAAACCCTAAACCCCAAAACCCTACACCCCAAATCCCTAAACCCCAAAGCGGGGGCACTCCACGCTGCTTTGGAGCTCTGCAGGAGGCCGGCTGCTCGTGAGCTGGGCCCTCCAGGCATTGCCTTCCTGCTCGTTAAGGGTTTAGGATTTATTGGGGTTTAGGGCTTTGGGGGTTTAGGGTTTAGGGGTTTAGGGGTTTAGGGGTTTAGGGGTTTAGGGGTTTAGGGGTTTAGGGGTTTAGGGGTTTAAGGGTTTAGGGTTTAGGGTGTGGGGTTTAGGGGTTTAGGGGTTTAGGGGTTTAGGGGTTTAGGGTTTAGGGGTTTAGGGGTTTAGGGGCTTAGGGGTTTAGGGGTTTAGAGTTTAGGCTTTAGGGGTTTAAGGGTTGAGGGTTTAGGGGTTTAGGGTTTAGGGTTTACGGTTTAGGCAGTTTAGGGTCTACGGCTTGAGCTCAACGAAATGCTGTGGCCTCTGAGTGTGCCTACTACAGTGACAAGTCGCTGAGAACTGCGTTGTAGGTGTTTCTCTGCAGTCTGCACAAGCCCTCGCCCCAGTGGGTCTAGGGCTCTGGAGCGTGCTGCCGCCCGCGTCCCCCTGAACCGCGTACCGAGTGGTCGAATTCGAAAAAAAAGGATAGACGTTCAACAGCCAAATACTTTCAAATGAAATTCGCGCTCATCTGTACGAGGCCGGTCTGGGACATAAAACTGCATCGTGCAGTGCCTCGTCAATCGCACGGAGCTGGCGCTTGGCATGGCCTTTCAAACACAATAAGGCTTCAAGACTGTTTAGCACAGCCCGTTCCGTTCCACTTGCCAAGAGGGTGTCCTAGCTTCTCGTCTGGCCGACGGCACATCGCCCACACCTGCATGATGCGAAGAGAACGAAAGCGAGATCCCGCAGACGCGAAGACGCTGAAAACGAAGTCCTCCTTTAGTTGCACCATGGCTGATACGGCGACGTCTGGCGTGGCCGTTTTAGAGGTCGTTGCCTGCGTCATGAAACATGCTGATCGAACCCGAGGCTCCGGCCGATGTGCGCGAACGGACTCCGCAAGCGATCCTGGACAAACGACAACCACCATGTCGCCCTCGGCGACCTGCCAACTTTGCCACAGTGCGCCTCGGTGCGACCGTTACATGGGTTGCGACCGAGATCGCTGAGAAATTAACGTGAGAAAGCCGGGTACAGAGAGCGTTGTCCTTGCCTGCGAGACACGGAGGTGCTCCCCGAAGGTTTTGCGTCCGCCGGAGAAGGCGTGTCCCCAGGCCGGGTAGGCCCGGTCGACGCAAAGGCGGATCATCGCCCCGGAGTGGTCTTGCCAATCACCCTGCTCGGATCGAAGGCTTCTACAGCGGTATCGAACGCGCTTGCTTGAAATGCTCGCCTGCACGGGGCAAAGGCACGAGTCCGAGACCAGAACCGTGGTGCCCGTCTCCTGTCAGGCGCACTTGGCATGATGACCTAAAGATGCGGTCGTCGTGCACAAAGCTCGTCCTCCAGGATGGCGTTGACGTGCGGCGCCAGCTGTGGTAGCCGTCCCCCCACAGGGGACTGCCTCCGGTCCACACGAGTTCTGATGCACTTCTGTTCCTTGCTCCAGCGAGCAATGCTGAGACGAGCTGCCACCCCGCTGGCAGTCGTCCAAGACAAGCTTGATGCCGCGATGGGAGCCGTCGAAGTGCGGGGCCATCGCCTGGCAGAGCAAATCGACTGCAGCCGATCTGCCCAAGCACGTTGCCATTTCTCAAACATCATCTCGCAGACTGCTGCAGCGGAGCTCGGCTGCATCAGGTTGCTACGAGAGTCTTCCAACATGCGTGGGTGTCTGGCCTGGGACATCGCGGATGTGGCCAAATAGGAATTGCACCAGCCGTGTCTTGCACACGCAACTGCGACAAGCTACACGTATAGTTTGNGAGAGTCTTCCAACATGCGTGGGTGTCTGGCCTGGGACATCGCGGATGTGGCCAAATAGGAATTGCACCAGCCGTGTCTTGCACACGCAACTGCGACAAGCTACACGTATAGTTTGATTTCAGTGGGTGCGCTCGTCTGGCCGCCGTCTGCGGTATGCAGGAAGCTCGTCAGGTCTGAGCATTAGAGGTTGGGATTTGGGGTTCGGGGTTTAGGGTTTAGGGGTTTAGGGTTTGGGGCAGTTAAGGGTTGAGCTTTGGAGAACAAGGATTCGGGTTTACGGTTTGTATGCGTTTTGGGTTTAGGGCAGTTAGAGGTTGGGCTTTGGGGTTCAAGATTTGTTTACGGTTTGTATGTGTCTTGGGTTTAGGGGTGCTGAAGGTTCAAGGCCCCACAGTCTCCACTACTGTTAGGTCTCGGGTCCACAATATTTCATTAGGGTTCCTTCAAGGGCTGCTTTTTCAGAGCTTCTTTCAGGGCTGCTTTCAGCGTTCCCTCAAGGACTCATGTCAGGGTGCTAAGTTGAACTCAGGGCGAAGAGGCTTCTGATGCCAGCTTACGATCCAGAGTTTACGGCTTAGGGTTCAGGTTCTAGGGTTTGGGGGTTTTTTCAGTTTCAGGGCGGATTTCTCGGAGGAAGGAGTCCGGATTCAAGGTTGATGACCGTATTACCTGCTTCCAATGAGTATTGATAAAACGAACACGGCAAAATGGCAATAATCACGATTCTAAACTGTAGTTGCACTCTCGATATCATCATGACCTGAACAGCAATATCCAAATAATAACAGTACTAACAACAGTGACAATAACAATAAGAATGGTCATAACGATAAAAATAAGAACAAGCAATAATAGTAGTAATAATAACAACAACAACCACAACCATAATAGTAACAATAATGACAATGAAAAAGCCAAGGTTTGAAGAGTATTGGAAACCAGCTTGTTTGCGATTCGAAGTGACATACACACATTGACAGGGCCCGTTTAGTAGCCCATATGCAAACTGCCTGTAGCAACCCTTAACCTCATAGCAACCTTCATAGTAAACCCTTGCCTGGAAGCATGAACCGAAATTACGATGAAAACCAGGGCTCCCACTGGGACCCTCATAGTAACCCTGATTGAACCCCTTATTGTAATTCTTAACCTTATTGAGTTTAGGGTTTAGGGGAAACCCTTACATGAAAGCCCGGCCTCCACCGGGGCACTCAAGGCCAAGTAGGAGCCATCCGGGGACCAGGCGCGGCCAGCACAGCCGTAGGCGGACTGGCCAAGGATCGGATTGGGGTTAAGAGTTTAGGGTTCTTATTATTATTATTATTATTATTATTATTATTATTATTATTATTATTATTATTTTTATTATTATTATTATTATATATGTATATATATATAAATATATGGTTTAGGAGGGCTCTGGGGCTTGGGGAGTTAGGAGGGCTGTGGGGTTGGGGGTTTAATGCTTTGGGGGTTGAGGTGGTCGTAGCAAAGTGCGTCGGCACATCAGCACATCTGCAGTCTCCTAGACAGATGGCTCTCACGGGTGGGCTTTACGTCCATGATACTGTGCAGACACATGTGCCGACGGTTGGCAGCTCTGCTGTGCAGGACATCTACAGCAAGAGAAAGCGCGAAACAAACACTCGCCACAATGCACCTTGCCCTCCACGCCGGTGTAGATTCGCTGCCAATACCTGACATGCAGCGACGGCATAGCTGCAGCATGCAGTAAAGCCCAGAGGCGTCGCTATCCTTTCTTTAATGAACATTCCCTAACCCGGAAACCCTGAACCAAACCCCAAAACACCAAACCCTAAATCCCAAACCCTAAACTCCAAACCATGAACCTTAAACTCCAAACTCTAAATCCGAACTCCTACCCGAAACCCTAAATCTCAAACTCTCACGCCCTACACCCCGAACCCCCTTGACAACTCGAAGAGGGCAGTTCTCTAACTTAGGGTCCCTTTTGAAGTCCCAAATTGTACGACACCCTTGTAAAAAGAACCCTGAAAGGGACCTCTACCCCTACAGAACCCTTATTGAAACTCTCATCGGTCCCCTTAAGGATCCCTAGATCTACCCAAGACCAGACTAAGGACTCGGCTCGTCCCTCGGCTGCCTGCGCTCCACCTCAGGCTCTGGTGACTTACTGGGAAATACAGGTACCCTAAACCCAAAACCCGAAACCCTGAGAGTCTATGTTAGGGGTCATACTAAGGGCGATATACTATAAGAATTACAAATATCGTCCAACTGATACAGAGTGGCACCCAAACTGTAGGGGGTCGGGTTTGGGGCTATTCTGTTGTGGTACTTTTCTTAAGGACTATAAGGGGATACTGTTGCTAATTATTCCGACCCCTATATTGGGTTCTTGGTCAGCAGACTCCTGGGTTTTGCGGTACGGGGATTTAGGATTTCGGGTTTAGGGTTTGGGGGGTCAGTGTTTGGGACTTGGGATTTAGGATTGTGCAACAACAACGACTTCAGTCGTCAGAATACCATGAGAGCGATACAATATGCCACAATAATCCTAGTCTTCATAAACCGAAAAGAGAACGAGCAATAACTCGTGCTGATACTAGCACAACTAGAGAACTGATAACGCTAACCAGCGGCATGTAGCGACATGTAAAGGAGATTGGAAGATTCGGGATGGATCTTCGGGTATCTCCGAATGTGCTGGGTGTTGCAGTTAGGATTTGCAGCTTCAGGCTTTTTCCTTGGAGGCTTACAAGCCAAACCAAGTCTAGCACGCTTCCCGGACACCCTACAGCCCTCAACACCGCAAACCAGACATAGCACCCACGAACTCCCTCGACAGAAAGACTGCAGCTTATGCTCCCAGATGCATAGAAGTTCAAGCCGTAGACGCAGCATCCACAAGCCTGGCAAGGCGTCGGAAACAAAGCTTCCAAAACCCTCAACCCCAAATCAAACAGACGTTCTGAGAATGATGGACACCACGACGACACCGCCGCCACCACCACCACAAGACCCCACCACCACCACCACCGCCGCCGCCACCACCACCACCACCACCACGAACGACGACTACGAAGACGACCACGAAAATTGAAGCCTTAACGCATACGCCTAAATCCTCCACCCTCAACCCCGAACCCTCCAGCAAGAGACCCTCTCCTCACGACCTCCGAAATGCAGCAGAAAATTTGATCCTTCGAATGATCGCGACAATAAGAATACTAAGAGTAGCAGTAACAACCCTGATAAGAACGAAGATAGCAACTGAAAAAGGAATATTAGCAATAATAACAATACTGATGAGTGGTCGGTAAATAACAACAAGACATTAGTTACTAAGTAACAGTAAGATCGACAACCAAAAAACAAGCAGATGTTCCATGTCATGCAATGAAGCAATACTTAGTAGAGCTAGAGCACTAGTAGCTGGAATAACAACCGTAGTAGCATACCTGTCCGACAACCACGGCGCGAGTATAATGAACACCGATCATTGAATACGAATAAGAAGAAGCATGATCAGAAGGCGAGTACTTGGAATCATGGTTAGCTATAAGCAGGGTTCGAAGTAGGGTAACTAGAGTCATAACCCATATTAGAAGACTTATAACTCCATGTATAACTACCCATGAACCTCCAAGTATCGTATAAATGATGTCAACAAGTGTCGCAAAACAGACATCATTCTCAATATACGACAGCGGTCCTCCTCGTGCTCTTTCCAGGTCGTGCGTTCGGCTGATGGGTTCTGAGGCACAGCTTTCGAGCTTAAAGTTTTGGTGGTTCTAGAATTTTTCCTGGGGTCTTGGGCCTGAGGGTTTTAAGAAAGGTTTAGGGTTTAGGGTTTAGGGTTTAGGGGATTGGGGTTTAAGGAAGTCGAAAAGTAGGGTTTGAGGACGTTGGAAAAGCCCATGTATCAGACAAGAGACTGACCACGAGCACTGACAACACCCGCATCTCCCTCTAGTACTTGAAAGTATATGGGTAGTTATAAGTGGAGTTTGTCCCCTAATATGGATTATAACCATAGTTACTCTACTTATAACCCCACTTCTAACTACCCATGAACCTCCAAGTATGCTGTATCTGAACGAAAGATATTGATCGAGCTTCAGCGTTCCAGAGTTTAGGGTGGAGGGATGAAGGTTTATGTATGCATCCAGTACAGACTGTCCCGTAGCAAAAATTTGAGAACTAACTACGAACAACAGTGCGCTTTCGGTGTGCCTGGCAGTGGGCACGTTTACACGCATAGCAGATCTCACTTGCGGAAGGGTGGACACAGCAAGAACACATCCCATTTTCGGACACTGTGGGAGTTTCCGAAAATAGGGGATCCTAATATAGTACCCTAAATAGTAGGATCCTTATTATAAGGACCCCAAAATAAGGTACCCCCAATTTTCGGGAAACTCCCCTATCTTTACCAGGAAAAGCAACCCCTTCATCGGCAGAGGGCATACCAACTTTAGGGTCTAGGGTTTAAGTTTAGATTAAGGTTTAGAGCTTCGGGTTAAGGCATGTTTAGGGTTTTAGGATTTCGGCATGTTTGGGGTCTAGGGTTTAAGCATGTTTTGGGTTCAGGGTTAAGGCATGTTCGGGCCTTTAAGGCAAACACACCAGAACCGAGGAGGATCCGAAATGGAGAACTTCCAGCCACGTAATATAGGGGCCGTAATTTAATTAAAAGGGCGTTAATAGGGTTCTACTGGGCCTCTATTCTAACAAGGGCTTTAATATTGGGCCTTCATGAGCCTTCATGACTAGAATGGGAATGGGGGTAGATTATGCTATAAGTATAATTAACACGGAACGCTAAGGAAAGTCTTGCTCATTATTTAAGATTATGCTATAAGTATAATTAGCACGGAACCATAAGGAAAGTCTTGCTCATTATTTAGGCCCCTATACTAGGTGAAAGCACGTGACAACCTCTCGTCAGATGCACTGGACAACAGGGGACGCACAGCATGAAGGTCTGTAAACGGTATAGTAATAGTCTCCCTGGTAGTCCCATATAGTTCTGCTACAAAATATCCAACACCCCACTCTTATGATTAAGCCGTGTTCTTCGAACCTTTCGTTATAGCATGTCCCTTACAGAAGCCTTCAAGGAAGCCTTGAAGGAACCCTACTCTCATTTTTCAGGCACTTCAGGTAAGTCTAACTGATGCGAAGAAGAAAACCCGCAAGACGGAATACTACTAAATTCGTGGAAATCTTAATGTAACGCTTGCAGAGTTTCAGGAAGTAGCATCGGAAACGGGAAAGTAGATTCGAGCAGCCATGCCCGGCGACAGAGAAAAGAAGTTTAGATGGCAAGAAACTCGAAGTGGCACAAAACTGACAAGTGCTTGGGCAACTGCCAAGGGAATGGGCCGCTTACAAGTACGAAGAGGGGCTGCGCGAATATAGGGGCCTAAATAATTACCTATACTATTTTGGGGGTTCCAAAAAATAATTTAGTACAATGGGCCCCAAAAACCTATTCTAATTATTAAGGCCCCTATATCATAGAACCCTACTATGGATCCCTTATATAACCCTTGGAACGGAACCCTTTAACGGAACCCCCATTCTAATTGTTAAGGCCCCTAGAGTTAGCCTGGAAGCTGCATCCTGGTCGGAACAAGCTGAGTCCCGGGCGCAGCAGCTGGAGTCGTCTTGCACTCCGGGAATCTCCAGCTCCTGACCCAAAATCCGTAATCCCTCAACCGGAAGGAGCAACCACAAACGCTGGTGAACCCTAAATCAACCCCAACCCTGCAACCTGAAATAGTGAACCCAACCCTGAATCCCTAAACCATGTCTAAACCATGTCTGTTATCCAATGTGCAACTAGCTCGTCTCGCATGAACCGCTGCTGGGTCGGTTTGTTCTTGGGTTTGGGACTTGGGGTTCAGGAGTCTGGGTTCTGGGGTAGCTCCCTGAGGCACTGCGATATCTTGCATTTTATTTCGGTCTGGGGCTTGGGGCTGGCTCTCCGGGGCAGCGCGATACTTGTCTTCTGACATGCTTACGACAGATATGGGAGTTTCCGAAAATTAGGGGTACTGGGGTCCTTATAATAAGGATCCTGCTAATTAGGGTGCTATATTAGGCTCCCCTATTTTCGGAAACCCCCATCTGGTCGCAGTTTGCATGATTGCTTTGACTACCCTTTGGAAAGTCCTGTTTGACCCGATCGCAAAGCCCACGGAAGCTGCCGTTGTCAAGTTGTACCTAGCATTACTTAACATAGGAGCCTAAAAAGTTGGAAGAGCGTTTTGGGGCCGATTGTACTGTAGTCTTAATAAGGGACCCCCAAAATAGTATTGGTAATTAATTATTTAGACCCGTGTAGTAGTGTTGGTGCTAGTCTGACTATTCTTGTTGCTAGCTCTTGGCCACGCTATTCCTACGACTGCTCCACATCACCCACAACTTGTTCATCTTTGTACATTTCAAATTGACAGATCTCGATAACCCTGAACCCTACATCCTAAACCGTAGACCCAACAATCATAAACCTAAACCCTAAACCGTACACCGTACAACCAATCATCCAACCCTTCAGCTCTAAACTTTTGTATCGGTTTCCTCAAATTCTCAGCCCGGGGGTGTAAACGTTCAAATTAACCCTAACCCCTAATGTAGGAACCTGATTAAGAAACCTTGGGCCTTTATTAGGGTTCCTTATATGAATCCTACTATTTTGGGTGTTATAGGCCCAGGGTTTCTTAATCAGGTTCCAACATTAAACGCTACAGCTCTACAGGTTTGAACCCAACCTTCTGTTCATCCGGCAACGGCCCTAACCCTAGAACCCTGTAACGCCGAAGAACACCTTTCACCTCAACACCCTTAAACCCAAACACTATCCCCTGTAGCACCCTCATAGAACTCGTATAATACCTTTATGCTATCTTCATAGACCTCTTACAGTACTTGCTACGGTACTTGCATCGAACATAGACCTCTCATAGTGCCATCATGGACCAAGCCTCTTATAATACCTTGATAGAAGAGACCTCTTGTCATAGAAGAGACCTCTTCTAATACGTTTATGCGCTTGTGGCACCCTTACAGTACCCTGAGTCCTGCTCTCCATCCTTCCAGCCTGAAGCCGCGAGGCCGTAGTAGACGGTGTCTGGCCTCGCGGTCTGTGGGCTTCGGGTTTACGGCTCCGGGTTTGCGTGATTTGATCTGTGAGGCCCCTATACGGGTCCGATAAAAGGTTCTACATGGGTGCTAGGCTCTAAAGGGATGTAGGATACAGAGGCTGCAGAAGGAGCTTAAAGGTTTAGGGCCTTTAGGGGTTGGGGGCTTGAGGACCTAATGGCTTTGGGATTTGAGGGTCTGCAGGTTACAGCAAGAGTTTGGGCCTTGGAGCCTACGGTGCCCTCAAGTGAATGCTGGGCTACACACGCGGGCTTTCCGCTAGAATTCTGCTCAGCACGACCGCAGGAAATTTTTCAGGGGATAGGAAGCTCAAGAAACAGTAGCCAAAATGATGCCGATCTGATAACCTTCATAAGGGCACCTGGGCTATGATCAAGCCCTCAGATGCCTTTAACTAGGTCTAACAGAAACCTCAGCAAAGACCTCGCATAAAACAAGTACAAACCCCGACTAAAACCACTGTGAAGAACTGTCTTAAAGCGCGTATAATCGGCGTAAAAACGAACAAAAACCCTAGTAACAACCCTACAACAACCGAATAAACTGCAAAGACCCTCGGGCTCCACTGAGGGTCCAGACCGCTGGCTGTAGGACACCGTGTTCGCCTGAAGCTGGAGTACGGCTCAAGCTGAGGGGTTTAGCGTTCTGTCAGGGTGATACAAGGATACTATAACAGGGTACTGCGAGAGCTCTGTGACAGAACGTATGCGGGAAAGGTTTCGGGTCTAAGGGTTAAATCACCTCACTTTATGGGCCAACACCAAGCTAACGTCAAATCATCTCTCCCTGCAGCACCCTTATCACCATCATCGTCATCCACACCTCAAACACCCTGACCCTGACCCTAAACCCTAAATCTCACTGGGGTTTAGGGCTTAGGGCTTCCATTAAACTCAAAAAACGAGTCACCAGAGCCTTAACGGTAAGAAGCAGCCTCCTGTGCCAGCCGCACTTCGAGGTCCTGCAGATCCTCGAAAAGCCGCGGAAGATCCGGGGCTCCGGGAAGCGAGGGCTTTTGGGCTCTTTCTTCGGGGGTTTCTGGCTTTGGGGTTTAGGGTTTCAGGGTTTAGGGTTTAGGGTTTAAGGAAAGTTTAGGCCCTAAACCCTTAAGCCTGAACCCTTCTGAACCCTAAACCCTTAACGGAAAGCTGCGGATTTCGGGCCAAAGGGCCTTTGGGGCCTAGGCTATGAGGTTGAGGGTTAGGGGATTAGGGAGTCCAGAACTTTTGGCTCGGCCTGGCTTCCATAGGGTTTAGGGGGTTTTGGGGTTTAGGGTTTAGGGGTTTAGGGGGTTTAGGGTTCAGGGCTTAGGGTTTAGGGTTTAGGGGGTTTAGGGTTTAGGGAGTTTAGGGGGTTTAGGGTTCAGGGCTTAGGGTTTAGGGTTTAGGGGGTTTTGGGGTTTAGGGTTTAGGGAGTTTAGGGGGTTTAGGGTTCAGGGCTTAGGGTTTAGGGTTTAGGGTTCAGGGTTTAGGGTTCAGGGCTTAGGGTTTAGGGTTTAGGGTTCAGGGTTTAGGGTGTCGATGGTAGCAAGCACATGATCTCGAGCTCTTGTTTCTTGTGAAATCTCGAGAACTGAGCTGGCCTAAGCCCCCTGAAGCTTGCACCCCTTCTAACCCTACACCCCTAAACCCTCAATCCCTTCTTCCAAAAAAAGCTTAGACCCTAAGCCCTAAAGCCCTACAAGCCTTGAAACTCCAGAAGACCTCAAAGTGTACCCTAAACCCTAAACCCTAAACCCTGGGTCCTCTGCCGACACCGCCTGACCCCCGGGCTTCTCGAGGCGGACCGACAGCTTCAACGGCAGGCCCGGGCGGAAGACCTGCAGGGAGAGCTGGAAGGCCGGCAAGCGCCCAGGGTTTGGGGTTAAGGGTTTAGGGTTTAGGGTTTAGGGCTTAGGGTTTAGGGTTTAGGGTTTAGGGTTCAGGGTTTAGGGTTTAGGGGTTTAGGGCTTAAGGTTTAGGGCTTAGGGTTTAGGGTTCAGGGGTGAAGAGATCAGGGTTTAGGGCCTGGATACTCAGGAGACATAAACATTAGTAACAACAATAACAACAAAAGTTGAAATGATTACACCACGAATAATACTAACAAAACAAAACAAAGCACTATTCTAGAATATACTTCGATATGCTAGACGAATAATACTAATAGAATATACTTCGATATGCTAGACTAGACTTGTGACAGTCATCGATGTGGGGTATTCCGGTAGCGAGCGTCACTTCAGTGGTATTCCCTCTAAACCTAAACCGTAAACACTAAAGCCTAAAGCCTAGGCCCTAAACTCTAAGCCCTAAACTCTAGACTCTAGAGGCTTTACAAACTTCCGGCTTTAGTTCTCTAGGGCAGGCTTCTATTCCCTCCAACTTTAAGCCCTACGCCCTTGCGAGTCCTGGGGCTTAACTGGGCTTTTCAGTAACCAGGGGGAAAAAAGTATAAACTTTTATTTCATATGTTCCTTTAAGAAAAAAGTATTAAAGTATGGTACTCCATAGCCCAGTTAAGAACCCAAAAAGACCGTGGAGGCCTTTGTGCCATCGGACAAGCTGATGTCGGCTTGCAGCTCAGAGCCTTGGTAGAGCACCTCGGTCGGGGCGCTTCAGGTTTAGGGTTTCATAAAGGGGCCTTAATAATTAGAATAGGGTTTTGGGGCCCGTTATACTATAACTATAGTAAGGAACCCCCAAAATAATGTTGGCAATTAGTTAGGCCCCTATATTAGGGTCTGAGTAGGGTGTAGAGCTTCGGGTTCGCGGCTCAGGGTTTAGAGTTTGGGGTTTAGGGGTTGGGGGGGTGTATGGGGTGTAGGGCTCTAGGGGTCGGGGACTCGATATCTCGGCTTTGAGTTGGGCATTTGGGTTGACGGTTTGGGGTTTTTGGGTCGGTTTAAGGCGCACTTACGGGAGTGTGCGTCATTTGAAGGAGTTGGACTTAGAGTCATAAGTAGAGACTTATGGGAAGCAGTAAGAACTGCAATCCACAGCCCCAACCGATTGAAGTTTAGGCCGTGTAGACATTTTTAGCTCACATTAGGTCGTGGGTTCTAAATCCTACCATATCCTACCTAACCCTAAACCCTACCCTAAACCACTAACCTGTACCCAAGGCCGAAAACCCTGTTGAGTTGACTTTTGTGCAAGGCACCGGCAGGGACGCGGCCGAGCTTTGTCGCTCCCCGGTTGCTGCATAGACGACCTGAAATCGGCTAGGGGCTTAGGGTTTAGGGCTTAGGGTTTAGGGTTTAGGGTTTAGGTAGGCCCTAATAGGCCCTAAACGCCCTAACAGGCCCCAAACCCGAAGGACTCGGATCCCAAACAGCATCGCGGACCCTTATGCCAGCATCAACCAGCTTTCGGAGTAGCCGCCAGAGGAGTAGGGCGGGTGATGGGCTAGGGGCTCGCCGCTTCCGGAGTGCAGGTTCGTGTGCCTTTCCTGTGAAGCTATATCCGGCTTTAGTGGTATCGGATTCTAGATTGTGCGTCTGGGTGCACGGCAGAGGGTCCGTTTACAACGCGATCCCTTAGAACATGCTGTTGCTAAATACTGGGGGCGCTGCAGTAGTTTCATGCGACATACAAGTTGCCGAGGGGTCTGCTTGTGCGACATCCATGCTGCGATGTGCCACAACCCTAAGCCCGGACCAAGCCCTAAGCCCTAAACCTTAAACCCTAAGCCCTAAACCCTAAACCCTAAGCCCTAAGCCCTAAACCCTGAACCCTAAACCCTAAACCCTAACCCCAAAGTCCTAAACCCTAAACCCTAAACCCCTAAACCCTAAACCCTTGAACGCAACGAGACTCGAATCTTCTAAGAAACTTTGAAGCAAAGGCCTAGGCCTAATACAGGCGCATCATTATTAGAATCGGGTTTTGGGGTATATTACACTATGATTATAATAAGGAAACCCCAAAATAGTGTAGGTAACCATTAAAGGCCCCTATATTATAGTACCCTTATTGTAACCCTTATAGGACCCCTTTAAAGGAACCCTATATTACAGGAAGTCTCGGGAGCATCCCCAAACCGGTATCTGCAGCGCAGCCACGGATGCTTCCGCTTGCAACGTGCCATATCCTTGCAGCACAAGGCTAGACTCGTAGAGTCGGACCGAAGCCAGCTTCAAGGTTCAGGGTTAGGGCTTAGGGCTTAGGGTTTAGGGCATAGGGCTTAGGGTTTAGGGTTTAGGGTTTAGGGCTTAGGGATTAGGATTTAGAGTTTAAGGCTTCGGGTTTAGGGTTTAGGGTTTACGGCTTAGGGTTTAGGGCTTAGGGGTTAGGGTTTACGGGTTTCAGAGGTTAATCTTACATTTCGGCTTCTGCTTCTGGCGGAGGATGCTCGAAGCGACGTCAGCGAAAGCCACACCTCTGTCTACAATCATGCTCTCTACAGACGTGCACGCACACTGCCTGCGCTTAAGACTGCAGCAGAGGAACGCAGCTGGCTGCTCGGAATGGTCAGTTCGAAGGGCGTTGGCGCCGTCGTTGAAAGCCTCGCGCGACCAGCGTCGCCAGGAGATAATGTAGGGGCCCAAATAATAAGAATGGGGTTTTGGGGGTGCATTATACTATAATTAGAATAAGGAACCCTCAAAATAGTATAGGTAATCATTAAGGCCCCTATGTTGCCAGCTTCATCTCGTGGAGCTCTGAGGGTTTTAGGATTCAGCGGATTTCAGTTCCTGTAGTTGATGCGCTTTGTGAGAATCGCGTGAGCTTCGGCAGCTCGAAATAGTGTAAGGATTTCTCTTCTTCGCAAGCATCCGTTTGACTTTGTATGCCGCTAGACATGCAGATAAATGGGAGTAAGGTCACATAAAGTACCCTCATTTCCAACCAAGAAAATGCTCCTACTCAACACACATGTTGGTGATTGTTTCCCGTGACTGGTCAGCCCTTAAAACCCATGCACCCTACACCCTAAACCCAAAACCCCTAAACCCCTAAACCCAAAACCTTGAAACCCATCAACGTTGAACTTTACAACGGCAGAATGCATCGCCAAGCGGCTCGAGCCCTGCTAAAGACGCAAGCGCCCGGTGTGCGACACCTTTTCTGCGCATTGCTACGGCTTACGGTCTGGGCTTCACGTTTGTCTAAAGTGTACCGACCATTAAATCACCCGAAACTGCAAAACGCCCCCATTTCTGACATATATAGAACGATGACCCATGTCGACGTTTGTCGAAGTTCTGGGCGACTTAGTGTTCGGGGTTAGGGTATTTTTTTGAGGGCCCGTTTGAGTCTGCACTAGTCGCGTAGGCATCTCAGCCCGGATTGGGCAGGGGTTAGGGTCTAGTGCTTAGGGCCATGTTTAGACATCTGAGTGAAGCTTTCCGTTCGGATGCTTGCCGGCACCAAAATCCCATCGGTCAGGAACTATCCCCAATAACGTTCAGCACACCTCTATTCCTTTTGCACTTCAGAATAGAAGCATACAGAACCATGCCATTGTTCCAGCCTTCTCCAAAAGCAGCTGCGCTTGCGTCGTGTTGTGGTTGTGCTTGGTTGGAAGTGCTTCGACCCTACACTCCGCAGCCTTTAACCTAAACCGTAACCCCAATCCCTGAACCCTAAGCCCCGAAGCGATATCAGCTTAAGGTTTAGCGGTGGGCTTCAAGGCTTTAGGGCTTTAGGTTGGGTTCTAGGGCCAGGATCGAATGTGAAAGCCCTGCAATTGTTAATTGTTAGCTGTGGCAGGGATGCAGCCTGCAAGGAGGGCGAAACACGGCAGGATTCCGAGGAACACCCAGCGGCTAAAGGACAAGAAAGGCGTCTGACTGATCCTCGGGGTGTAACTAGTAAAACGCCCGATTTTTTTACAAAAGGTCTTCGGCCAGCTCGCCGCCCGTAGGTTGCGAATCTGTGGAATCGATGCTGGCATCACCGTCCATCGCTGCACCACCCATCCGTGAAGACACCTGCACCGACATTGAAGTGGGGCGGGGTCCATACATCCCTCATGGCAGGCTTCTTGCTTTCCAGGATGTGTACTGAAGACTCTTGTTTCATCATAGTTTCTCAAACTCCCAAATCCTGAATCCTTGTAGAACCTCAAGGTTGCTTCGAGCCTGAGAACCTCCATGCAGACAAGACACCAAGCGATGCAAAATGCACCGGAAAACAACAAAAACAACGCTGGCGGCCAAAATGAATGCTGTACAAAACACCACCGGCAAGAACTGTTCCGATCCCACCTCCCAGGGGTCGAGAAGTGCCCAAAGCGTCACCGACGCGACGCCGGGGACGGGCTCGCCGAAGGTGAAGTTCGCGGAGACCTTTGGAACATCTGGAGGTCAAGGGCTTATGGGAGAACAGCCTGAAGGTGCCGGCGCTCAGTGTTCGCAAGATGAGAACATGAAAAAGAAGAAGCAGAGGAACAAGAAGAAGAAGAATAGTAAACATACGAATAAAAATAGAATGACAGTGATAATAATAACAGTAACACTCATAATAATCAGATTGATGGTGATCCTCAGCACGACGAAGACCGGAAAGGTGTAAGACGATTAGCGACATTTAGCGACAACAGCTCACAACGACGGAAACTGCAACTTCGTCCTAACTCCATGTCCTGTCGCCAAGCAGGCTGATCTGAGCTAAAGAGGGGTGCGCGCCTTGCCCGTCACCGTCACATCGCCACTGTTGGCCCTGGACATGTCCCGGTAAACTTCACTCCACTGCGGTTCGTTCGTAGTCACCGTTCTGAAAGTCTTAAATTAGAGAGCACACCCGAACTTCAAAAAGCACCAAGTATCCTTACTTATCCATAAACCTGCAAGCCCTGAAAACTCTAAACACTAAAGCCTATAAGCTCTACACCGATTCAGTAGCGCCGGAATCGCTGTGCCTGCCGTAGGTCAGATGGCTCTGGTCCAGCACCACACCCCTGGGACAGGGCTCAGTCTGTAACTAGGGTTCTTATGGGGATCTTGTAGGGATTCTTATGGCTTGCGGGCTTTAAGAGACTTAAGGGCTTTGTGAGGATTGCGTAACCGTTCTTGGAGAAGGGTTAATGCAAAGTTTCTCAAAAGTGCGTTACACGGGCTCGTATGGGGTGTTGCAGGATGACTATACCGGCTGTGTTGTGATTCTTACAAGGTTTGGGGTCAGGGAATTAGATGGATTTGCTGCTCAGGGTTTGAATTGGGGTGTCATGCTTGAAGTTTGGGGTTCAAGAGTATAGGATTTCAGGTTTGGGGTTTACTTGTCTTGGTTCACGCTTAAGAAGGCATTAAGCATCCATGGTGGCGGGCTCGGGATCTTGAAAAGGAGGTTTGGAATTTGGGTAGCACACCCACTTAGGCTCGCATCAGAGACCTCGGCCCCAAGGCTTTTCGCCGAGTGGCACTTCGAATCGAGGCAGCACGTACTCCTCGATGCCAAAGCTGGCCTGCTCAGGATATCACAACAACATTTGCAGCGCCACGGCTTTTGAGAGTACACTGTCATCCCTGAACCCGAAGAGCTAAACCCCAATAGGCGAAACCCCAAAGCCCAGTGCCCCTAAACTGAACCATCAACTCTTAACTAACCCGAAACCACGAACCTAAATCCTAAAAACCCAAGCCGAAAATCCCAAGTCCCTAAGCCCAGGCGATCTCTCGCCCAGAAGCACGGCCTCTGCGGAGGCTCCTGTCGGCGGGCCATCATAACTTGACAAAGCCAAAGCAAAGAAGTCAAAAACGTAAGGATAAAACTCAGAACAACCTTTAGAGGAAGAAGAACAATAGAGTCACATAATAGTCGCAGTAATCGAAACATCACCAGCATCATATTTATAACGGGAAGAAGACGAGGAATATGGGTAAACACAAGAAGCCAACCAGATTAGCAATAAGAAAGATAAGCAGTCTATGACCGGAGATGGTTGTCGCCAGCCCCAACTTCTCGGGCTTCAATACATTTCAGGACGGTTTGGGTGGTTTACTTTGACTTTGGGGTTCGTGGCTTAAGGTCCAAGTTCCATCGGAAATAGAAAAGGCAAGCCTGAAAGATACTGAGCCCTAAACGCCAAACACTAACCCTTTGATTTTCAGGACACAGGCAGGATGCCCTGAACGGTCCTGGAATGAAGGTTTGGGTGTGCACACGCTGCTCCTGCAAGTTTGTTGTTTGATGGAGACGGACAGGACACGTGGATGACTCCACCCCCCCAAACCTGTCTTGTTAAGGAATCCAGTTTAAGTTGCCATAATAAGGATATATAGGAAGTAATAGGGTTTCCATACTCTGGTAACTTTAGATTAAGTTCAAGTTCCTTAACAAGAACCCAGCAACCCCCCACCCCGCTACCGCAAACCCCAGGGTCCGAAAAGAGCGAAACTTTTCTGGAAAGGACACCCCGCACCTCTTTACCGGGAGCCACTGCAAAATATCAATTCTCAGAAATTTTGTGGCCCAAAATAGACTTAAAATTGCCAATACTAAAAAGCCAGAAACTTGGAGGGCCAGAGTTGTCAACAATGAGGAAAATGTCGAAGTCCAGAAACTGGATAGCCAAAAGGATCAAAATCCTGAAAATTCGCAAACAAATAGCATTTTTGGAGGGCCCAACTGACCAAGAATCCTGAAAATGCCCAAACACGTTTGAAGTGCCAAACATGCCAAAACTCCTGAAACATGCCAGAAATCTGGACGGCCAAAATGACCAAACATCCAAAAAAAATCATAAAAATCCAGAAGTTTGGATGGCCAAAACTGCCAAACATCCGGAAGAGTGCAAATCCAGAAAGTCTGAAGCACAAAACTCTGAAAAATACGTAAATTTGGATGCCAAAATTCCAAAAAAACTGAACAATACCAAAAATTTGAAAAGTGAAAACAGCCACCAAAAAGCAGGCCGGAATTTTGGCACGCCAAGATATCAAAAGGAGCCTGAAAGATGCCAACCCGAAACGGCCTGCTCCCACAGTGGCTTCTAACACGGCCCTGGCAACGTGGCGGCCGAGAAGCGGCTCCTGGAAACGCCGACAGTGGCCGACAACAAGGGTTTGGGGTTTACGGTTTGGAGCTTAATGTAGGAACCTGATTAAGAAACCTTGGGCCTTTATTTGGGTTCCTTATATGAATCCGGTTATAGGCCCAGGGTTTCTTAATCTGGTTCCTACATTAGGGATGATCACGACAACCAAGATCTTAACAGATGTGACGTAGAAGTGCACATTGTCACAATGACAACCAGAAAAACCATGATAATGACACTGACCACGGGCAGATCCGTTGATACAGGGGCTTTAATAACCAAAGTCGATTTCCGGATGCAATCTAGCGCAATTCTATGGAAAAAGTCTACG
This sequence comes from Symbiodinium sp. clade A Y106, assembly GCA_003297005.1. Taxonomy (NCBI): domain Eukaryota; class Dinophyceae; order Suessiales; family Symbiodiniaceae; genus Symbiodinium; species Symbiodinium sp. clade A. The sequence continues at coordinate 58,420 of BGNK01002657.1, forward strand.
GGATGATACTACTACTCCTTCACACATCCCCAAACCCAATTGAACCCTTGTAAACCCTTTATAGAACCGTGACAGAACCCTTTTTCGAACCCCGAACCCTTTATCCAGAAGGTCCCCCCGAGGCCCCCTAACCCCTAACCCCTAAACCCTAAACCCTAAACCCTAGATACTATCACCAAGTCTTCAGACCCCCCTAACCCCAAACCCTAATCCCTAAACCCACAATCCTAGATAATATCAGTAGTTCTGCCGAACCCCCGGTATTATTTGTGCATCCCCGGACTCCTCGGCAATCGGGAAGTCGAACTCTACAACGCCTGACTCGCCTGTCTCACGGACGACCTTCGGGGTCAGAGACGTAGGGTCCTTAAATGGGGTCTACAAAAGTTCTATAAGCTACAAGGGCTCTATGAGGGTTTCTAGACTCTTGAAAGGGGTCTTTAATTCTAAAGGTTCTAAAGGGTTGAAGGCCTAGGGCCGTAAAGATATCAAAAACAACTTCTGAATGCCTCGTCTACCCAGGTTCAGTGATGCTGTAGGTTTAGGGTTTGGCATGTCTAGGGTTAAGGGTTGTGGGCTTTACAGTTTAGAGTTTCGGGTTGAGGGGTTCGGTGTCTCTCTCCTAGCCAAACTGCCTTGTCTGCTCAACATGATTTTTAGATTTCGCCCACCGCCCTCACCCTAAATCCTGAATCCTAAACCCTCACCCTAAACCCCAAGCCCGAAACAGCAGAGCAGTAGTGCGGTTAATGGTTCTCCCAGCGATACAAGCAACAGTGAGATGACTACCGTTACCCACGGTCATCACTTAGGGTTTAGGGTTTAGGGTTTAGGGTTCACAGAAGATGCTTCAAAAGCAAAGCAAAGCAACCCTAAGACCCCTAAACCCCGAAACCGTGAACCCCTAAACCCTGAAACCCCCTGAAACCCCTAAACCCCCAAACCCCCAAACCCCCAAACCCTAAACCCTAAACCCTAAACCCTGAACCCTGAACCCTAAACCCTAAACCCTAAACCCTGAACCCTAAACCCCTAAACCCCCTCAATCCGGCAGTCTCCCCAGGCCTCCACCAGCTTGAAGCCCTCCGGGCTGATAACCTGCAAGGTCTGGAAGCATCTGAGGGCGTCTTTTGGGTTCAGGGCTTAGGGCTTAGGTTTGAGGGTTTAGGATTTAGGGTTGAGGGTTTAGGATTGAAGGTTAATTAAGGGTATAGGGCTTTGGGTTGGGGCTTTTGGGGTTAAGGTTTCGGGGTTTAGGGTTCAAGGTTGAGGGTTTGGGCATAGGGTTGAGGATTTTGTGTTCAGGGTCGAGGGTTTCTTGAGCACGCCAAGAAGAGTTAGAGATTTGGGGTGAGGTACAGGGTTACGGGTTGATGGCTCAGGGTTCAAGGTCACGGATTCAGGGTTCTTACAGCCTGCACCTTAACCCTAGACCTACGTTCTTATAGGGTTCTTCTACCGGCCCAAAACCCTTCACTCACAGCTCCTACACCTAAACCCAAAGATCCTGTTGGGCTATTCTAGCCTGCAAGGGAATGCCGAGATCTGCTCTTATTCCACTTATTCCAGGCGCCTCGAAGCTGATGTTTCGCTGAAGCGGCTGCATGGCCTTGCTTTAGGGGTCCACGGGTTCAGGATTTCGCACAAGGGTCTTTAGGATTTAGGGTTCCGGGGTCCAGGATGTTGTCTACAGGCCTTTCAGGATCTAGGGTTATAGGGGTTCAGGGATTTCGGGTTTAGCGGTTTCGGGCTTCAGGGTTGCAGGTTTCGACTTCAGGAATCAGCATGCAAGCGGATTTTCAGGGACCTGCCAACTAAGCCATTTCGGGAGTCCCTGGAAAATAGCTCCACAAACTGCATATTCTTTTCCGGTCTCGTTTTCTGGATGCACAAAACTGGCTGTGCTTGGGCAACTGCGTTGGGTAGGGGCGACACCATCTAGCTTGCCTCTTTTCTTGTATGCATGTATGTATGTATGTATGCATGTATGCATGCATGCATGTATGTATGTACATGCATGCATCATGCATGGATGCATGCATGGATGCATGGATGGATGGATGGATGGATGGATGTACACCCACATCCCACATCCAAATCAACCCTATGCAAACCCTGCGTTGCATCCAGTATGAGTCCACATCATTCTTCGAGATGACGTATACAACGCGATCTCATTGTAGAAACAATTTCTGACACGCTTTCAAAACATGTGCAAAACCCTTGTGAAACCAATCCTAAACCCAGGCACGTCATGAACCCCAAAGCCCAAGTCCTAACCATTAAACCCTCAAACCCTCAACCCTTGTAATTTACGCGCCCTAGCCAAGCCCCAACCCTGATCAACAAACCCGCCACCCCTCGTCAGAAGTACAACGGGGATCCTTCGATCGATGAGGCCAACAACGTGCAACGCCACTACATTGCAAAAAAATGCATATTGAGGATCCCTTTGTAATTGTATATTCATTCATGGAAATCCTAACCATGAAACCCTGCACCCCAAGTCCTAACCCTAGGCTGCATACCCCTAAACCCTAAACCCCACACCCCGAAAACTTATAGGAAAACACCCTTCAAACAAACCCATACAGGAACCCTTGCCCCTGCCTAAACCCTAGAACCTGAAAGATCCCTCAAAAGGCCACCCCATGTATTGATGAAACCTTTAAACAACCCTAAAACTTAAACCCTAAAGCCCCACACCCGTTAGCCCTAATAAACAAAGCCATAAACGAAAAAGGAACCACTGGAGGACTAAACCCGAAAACCCTAAACCCTAAAGCCGAAAAAAAGTTTTCCTGGACCTCCTGCCGCCAAGCTGCCGTGTTGGCCGCCAGGGCGCGGAAGCGAGCCACTTGGCCGGGCCTCGGGCTTTGGGCTTTCGGTTTATAGGGTTTAGGTTTTAGGATAAAGGTTGAGGGTTGAGGGTTGGGCTTCAAGCTTTGGGCTTCGAGCTTAAGTTGAAGGTTTAGGGTTTAAGGGCTTGGGGGTTTAGGAGTTTAGGGTTTGTTCTTGAGCGCCTTTTTGTTCTGCATGGGTTTAGGGTTTAGGGCTTCGGGTTTTTTTAAGAATCATACCACTAGACCTGGTAGGGCTTTGGGTTTACGGGTTAAGGCTTTTGGGGTGTATGGCTTAGGTTTTAAGTTGAAGGTTTCAGGTTTCTGGTGAGGGGCTTGGGGTGCGAGGTTTTGGGATTCAGGGCTTAAGCATCAGGGCTTAGGAGTGGAAGGCTCAGGACCGGTGTGCCTCCTAACCCGACAAACCAGGCTTTACAATCCATCAACCCCAAACCCTAAACCCTAAACCCTAATCCAAACCCTAAACCCTAAACCCTCATCCCTAAACCCCAAACCCTAAACACGAAACCGTAGGTCCCGGATTGTTTGCAAGTCCAGTCTGTGTTAGCGTTGATCTTCGTTCCATGCTGCCCCGTATATTCTTCTTCTTGTTGGTGATCTTCGGGAGCTTCGTGCCACATTTCTCGTCCCGGCTTTGGTTTATGGGCACAGCCTCACTTCTTCTTGTGTCGATTCGTCGCGGTTTTGCTTGCGGCTGTCTTTGTCTTCTTCTCAATCGTTTTGCTTCACTCTTGCGTTTGCGTGCTTCAGCAACATTGCGAGCTGCGAGCTTCATCCGTAACTTGCAGGCATCGAACTGTGTTTTTGCCAGCATCAAGACCCTTTCCGCATCGGCTAGCGCCGTCTTGGTGGCGATCTCCTTGCCCAGGGCTTCGGCCAAATCTCGTGCAGATACATTGTCCACGAAGCTTTGCATATCCGTCAGGCTGGCTGGAACGAAGTCTTCCATCTGGTGGGCTTCGAGTAGGTTTCTGGCGACTTCTGTGTTTAGAGCCAATGCTTTGCGGCCTTCTTTTTGTGTTAGCCCTACTGTGTTGCTTTTTTAGACTGTTCGACCCAAACGAATACATGGTACACTGGTTTTATGGGGGGCATTCTGAACTTGTTTCCTTGAAACTGTGCAGGCTGATCTATTTTTTTAAGTGACACGTTGAGGACGAGACTCGCATCGCTCCTTCTTTTCTTCCCATCGACTGTCGTGTATGGTCATGATTGACTTTGCGTTGTGGTGCTTGTATCAATCGTCGGGCCAGAAGGTCCTTAGCTCGAGTTCTGAACGGTGCCAACACAATTGCGTCTGTCTCATACTCTGCTGCACTGTGATGATCGAGCTTGGTGCCTCGAAGTCGAGTCCTCTCTGCACGGTCCAGCGGCACCAGCCACTGGCTCCCGTTTCGCCGCAAGTCTGCTCCTGGCAGGTTGGTTGCGAAACGCTCTTCATCTCTCGTGTCTTTTGCATCGATTGTACGCATGTCTGTGTGTTTGTGTGTGTGTGCGTGTTCGTAGGGGAGGGTCTGGCCGTTTGCGGCTGAGCAGCAGGTATCCATACGTACCAGCGATCGTTGCTGCGCCACCGGTGTTGACCGTCTGATCTGTTACAGCAGCACAGTGTTCGAAGGTGGATCAGTTTTATGCTGCCGTTATGTTGGCCAGGCCGGGCTCGAAATGGTGCTCCCCGTCATTCTGGTTGGTGGAGCTGGCGCCGCCAATCACTTTGCGCAGCTATGTTGACGTGGTTTTTGGCTTATGTGCTGATGCCATTCTGTTACCTTCGTGTTTGGGAAAGCTAACGTATCACGGCTAATCAGATGCCAGTGGTGAGGCACATGCTTGTACGCTTTGAGCCAGAATGTGCAACGGTTTGTGGGCGTTGACTGCAGCTATCAGCTCTGGTTGCCGACCTCCTCGGTGTGCTCTTGGCTACCCTCTCTGTCTTGTCGCGCTTCATCTTGTTCAGGTTGGTGTTCTGCCTCTCCTTGTCCTGCTCCGTCTTCTTGGCCGGACTCGGGAGCGATTGGTTGTGCTCCCCGTCTTGGCCTGGGCTGCGATCTTGCCGGCGTCTGCTTCTCGGGCTTGGCTCTTTTCTTGGCGGGATGTCCTGCCAGTTGAACTTCTTCTGATCTTTCGTTGTTGTTGCCGGAGGACTCGACCTTCGTCTTGCTGCGTGCCTGCTTGACGTCGTAAGCTGCGAGCTTGCTTCGGGTTCTGCGCGTGTCTCGCTGGTCTCTTGCCAGCATCACAACTTTTTCTGCTGCCAGGACAGCCTGTAGCGCAGCTTCCAAAGTCGGAGTCTTGTTGCCATTCACGAGGTCCTGGATGGCACTCAATGATGCTGCTGCAAAATTCGCAGTCGACGGCACCGACCTCGAAGTACATGGCGTCATATGCCCGTATTCATGATTCTACTCGTAGTAACGATTCGATGTTGGTCGTAGTGGAGTGTTTGTTATCCGAGGGTCTGCTCTAAAGGCTTGAGGCGGCGGTCAGGTGAGTGTTCCATGCCGTACTGTTGCCAGCTTGGGCGCCTGATAACAAATAATTACGGGCTACTCGTCTTAACAACCATTGGTAATGGGACAGATTCTACTTCGTTGGAGCTGCCTGGCTTCGGAACTGCATGCATGGCACCCTGCTGAAACCCCCTAAACCCTAAACCCTAAACCCTGGTAATAAGCCGCCTAAACGTGTCGGGCGTTTGGGTTGCAGATCGGGCAAGGCTCCATCTTAGAGGCTTCTGAGCTTCGGAATCGAATTTAAGACTCGGGGTTCAGCAACTAGGGTCTAGGGTTTGGGGCTCAGGGTTCAGGTTCAGGGACTTTGGAGTTTAGGATCTAGGGTCGAGAGCTTCGGGTTTTTTTGCAAGTGCGATGCACCCCTTGCAAAGAGTTTGGGTTTTAGGGCCCTGGGCCTCAAGGAGTTTGGGGTTTGAGGCTCACTTCCATGCAGCGGTCTCGGGTTCAGCTTATTTCAGGGTTCCTATAAACAGTCCGGATACATGTTCTGTATTGGCGGTTTCGTTTTTGGGGCTTCGTAGTTAGGCTTTACCGTCCAGGCTGCGGGTTGTTCCTCGTTTTCTCTCGTGACACATTCACATAGCGCTTCTATCTACTGCACCTTGAGGACACAATGATTTCTGGCAGAAATCTGTACTGCCTCGAAGTGTTTAAGAGCCAACACTGCACTAGACCCTAAATCGGGACGTCCGTTTGCGCGACTTTCTTGAACCCTACAAGCCAAGTTCGCTGATCCTTCAGCTATCTTAAGCCTCAAACCAACTGGCCCTCAATCCCAAATGGAACCATCATCACAGCATCGCCAAGACTAGTGGACGATACACCGAGACCCTCTGATGTGAGATCATGTCGCGATGCGCAGGTTTTCCAAGACCCCGAACCCTAGAATCCAAAACTATTAACAGCGTTCTGTTGAAGAAAGTACCTTAAGCCACCATAATTGGTCGTTGTAAAAATTGCCTGCCCTACTGTGACAGCTTGAACTAGGAATCCTTAACAATAATCCGGTTTGGTTCAGAACTTTAGGTTTAGGGCTCAGGTTGTCTATCATCGCACCGCTGTCTACAACACCTTTCTTTGTTGTTCGAAGACTGTCCCGTTTAGTGCTCCGGAACTGAAGTTTAACGAAAGATCTTGGTTGTACACGACCACATGTAAGTCTTACTTGCACTATCTTCGACATTTCTGACAGCCGAGGTGCTTGTACAAGGCTTTGTCTGCCTGCACATGGTGCTCTTCTCTGCTTCGAGGATTCTGGGGCCGAGAATCAGAGAATCGACCGTGGAATCCTCGGAGCATGTATGTTCCCTCAAACCCTAAACCCAAAACCCTAAACCTACTTTTGTAACCCAAGGAGCCTGGACCGAATTTCAGTGGCATGGTGTTCAAGTTGGGACTCCCCTGAACCGGGAAGCCCAGCACTGAGATGAACAAGCCCCCAACCCCTACGACTCCTGAAAGCCCCAAAATCCAATATCCTAAACACCGAAACAGGGCTTTGGATGTGGAGATCGAAAACGCCCGGATGGGAGTGACTTTAAGACTAAGAGCAGTAGCAAGGCTGCCAAAAGACGCATGTAGCTGCTACCAACACAAGCTTAACACGATTTACCAAAATAGCATGCAAAAACTGCAAAAGAAAGGAAACTCAAAACGACAAGAACTGAAATGCAGGGTGGCCTCCAAAAGGATGAGACCGGCAGAGGCAGCGACAGCGACCTTCGGAGACCGAAACCAAGGCTTCCGAAGCCCAGAACATCTCACCAGGGCCTACTCCCTTGAAGGAACCCTATATGGGTAGTTGTCAAAATCAGGGTCCCTCTTTGGGTACCTTAAATAGTAGGTGCCGTATTATTTTAGGGACCCAAAAAGGGACCAGAATTTTGACAACCACCCATATAGTTCGACTGTTAATACTGCACCCTATAGTCTGGGAACTCGAAAGAAACCCTAATTTGGACAACCACCCACTAGGCTTTTGGGGGTTGAAGGCTTGGGATACTATGGGGGATGCTACACGGTAAGGGTGCGTTTGGGGGGTTTGGGCTTGGGATACTATAGAGGATACTATACACCATACGTTTGAGGCTTTGGGCTTGGGGGCTTAGAGCTTCGGGCCCTTTGCTTGTCCTTGCCCAGGAACGGTCTAAGAGACACGAGGGCGCGGAGTTCACTCGGGCGTTTGAGGCTTAGGGAGTAGGCGGTTTAGGGTTTAGGGTTTAGGGTTTAGGGTTTGGGTTTAGGTTTTAGGGTTTTGTAGGATCTATAAAAAAAAAGAGGGTTCAGGGTTGAGGGCCTGCGGTCCTGAGTTTCTCCTTGAGCTGGGCAAAGATTTAACCCCAAGCCCTACTCTGAACCCTGAAGCCGTGAGGGTAGTCCCGTATCCGCCAGGAAGCTTGCAGATTAAAGGCATGTAGGATCCTTCCGACGATGCCCACCGTAGTGTTAGGATTGATAGTAAACGGCGAATATTGCCATACAAGTACGATTGCTGCCATATTTACCATTGTCACAAATACTGACATTACCTTCCAGTAGCAGCCTGAAGTCCTGAACTTCTACCCTACAGCCCTAAACCTCCAAACCCCAATCCACAGCCCACTACGCACAACCCTGCGCCCTAAAGTCTAAACCCCTAACCTCCAAACCCCGCAAGACAATGTTAGAAACCCCCCTGCAGCCCTTCTAGAACCTGTTGGAAAACTCGATAAACCACTGCAAAAAACCATAAACCCTTGGAGATCAGTATAAAAACCCTTGTCAAAACTGTAAAAGTCCTCTAAACCGTGTTTCATGCCTTCTAACTCCCATAACTCCTACACCTACACCTCCCAGGAGTGCCTGGCCTCTGCACTGAGGCCTGCTGGCTCCTCTCGGCGAGCGAGCAATTGCGAAGGCGTCCGGTTTTTAGTCTAGGGTTTACGTGTTTGGGGTTTCTACAGGACGCAGAAGGGGGTGTCCGAAAATTGGGGACCCTAACATAGTACCCTAAATAGTAGAATCCTTGTTACAAGGTCAGCAAAATGATCCTGAATAGTAGGATCCTTACCATGGATACAGAAGAAGGCGACCGGGGAATCAACACTGTGAAGTGTCGAGGCCTAAGGCAAGAAAGAGATCGAAAGGCCAACGACACTGGTTGTCTGAATGTAGGGCTTGCAGGGTAGGTAGGTAGGATTTGGGGTTCGGGGTTTAGGGTTTAGGGGCTTCGACCTGCATCTACAATTCCGTCCACGACCACTCTTTGTTCATCTTTGCTTCCAAACCCAGCATCTCGGAAACCTCACACAACGGCATCAGGCCTCTTCGCGGGAGGTTCTAGGGGGGACGGAAAGTGCACAGAATCGGCGGGCTGGTAGGGTTGACGACATTTTTTGATATCAGTCTAGTACCAGTACCATACCGCTGGTCTAGTACTACTGTAAGACCAGTACCATAATACTGGTATAACAGGATTAAACTTGACTCGAACAATATTAGCATAAAAATACTGCTGTAATACCTGTGTCATACTATCAGAATACTATTGGAACATTGTTTTTGCTGCGGGGTCACAGCAGTCCCCTGGTCTCTGGGGTTCAGTCCATGGCACACTTAGCAGCAGATGTACGGTAAGCCCCAAGTCCTGCACCAAGTACGATCCGGCAGCCAGGTTAGAAGGCAGCGTCAAAGCGTAGAGACCCTGGCGAAGGCATACTGGACAGCCTTTACCTACGGAATGCTTCGTGCTACCCGTAAAAGATTCAGAAGCCAGTTCTGTACAATCTCTCGTAAAGATGCATGCGTGCAGAGAAGCACAGACTGCACAGTGCAAACCCCCGAAACCCTGAGCCCACCCGTTCCATCGCCTGGTTTTGCGCGTCTGGGCTTCCGATGGCCAACCTCTTATCAATCCGAAGGAGGCGGTTGTGGGACTTTCCAAGTGACGACTACCTTTGGATCGTTCGCTGTGGTGCCGCATAAAAACACTGTCTAGGGCATTGTGTCATGGCCATGGGGCTCGTAACACGCCATGGCTGACCCTCCATGTAAAGGCATCCAACTTGATGGGACTGCAGGTAATTGGATATCCTTGAAACATTCATGCTTTGAGGAAAGGACGATGTTTGCATTGCAAAGTAAACACGAAGGTCCTCTTCTTTAACCGAGAGCCTACCCCTAGATTTACAAATCATGTATGCTCAAGATCCAAATCAAGATCGCACATATGTCCGGATTCCAGGTCTCGCATAGGCAGCAGGGGTTGAGAGATTCTCGTCCCCATAGTATAGAAACCATATGTAAGCCTAAAAAGGACCCGTCTTCTAAATGTGGAGGCGCCCTTTGTTCTAGATCTCATACAGTAACCCAGAGAACCCTTTAAAGGAACCCCCGTATAGGGAACCTGTTCTAACTATGAAGGCCCCGTTTGTTTTGTGCCGGGGGACGTGGTGCTGCCGGATTTCAAGAGAAGCTCCGACGGGGCCTGGTGCGAAGAAGGCCGCCAACGCTGCTACACGGGCGAGTTCTTTAAGGGCTCTACAAGGGTTCTACAATGTCCACAAGGGTTCCAAAACGGCTCTACAAGGGTTCTGCAAGGGTTCTAAACGGGTTCTACAAGGTCTATAAGGGCTCTACAAGGGTTCTAAAACAGTTCTACAAGGGCTCAAGAAGGGTTGTGTAAGCATTCTTTAAGCGTTCTATGAAGGATCTGTACGGGTCAATCGAAGCAGCTACCAGATACACCTACAAGCTTGCTGATCACGAACCAACAACACCAAATTTTTACGATCGGCAAACCTGACATCCCACCCTCGTCAGCGGCATGCAGCAGCAGCGGCATGCAGCGACAGCGGCAGCGGTGGCGGTGGTGGCGGCGGTAGGTAGGGGTAGGGAAAAAAGGGGTAGGGGTAGGGATTGCGCATGGTCGTGGTAGCGGTAGTGTTTGTGGTCATGGGAGTGGTAGTGGAAGTGAGAGTGGCAATAGTAATGGTGGTAGTAGTCTTAGTAGTACTAGTAGTAGTAGTAGTAGTAGTAGTAGTAGTAGTAGTAGTCGTAGTCGTAGTCGTAGTAGTCGTAGTAGTCGTAGTAGTAGTAGTAGTAATAGTAGCAGTTGTTGTAGTAGTAGTAGTAGTGGTAGTAGCAGTAGTAGCAGTAGTAGCAGTAGTAGCAGCAGGAATACGGGTAGTAGTCCTCGTCGACGCAGTAGCAGGAGCAGGTGGAGGAGTGGCAGGAATATTCGGAGTAGTAGCAGTAGCATGAAGAGTAGGAGTAGCAGTAGCAGTAGGTAAAGATAGCAAGCCCCAGTTTTCGTCTCGCGTGCCTGTCCGGCCGTGGCACTGGCGTAGCAAAAGTAAGTCTCACCTCCCGCAGCATTTAACTTTGTAAGAGGGCATCCGCCTTAACCGGTTGTTGCAAGAAAACTGTGAGGTTCATCACGGAGTACTATGCCTGTTCGTACTTTTCAAACTTCTGATGAGCATATTCCCAAAAAAATACTTGGGGCCTCAGCTGAAATGTAGAGTGAAAGCCTAGCTCCATCTATAACACAACACTTCTACGTCTACGCAACCCAATAAAGCTCCTTCCAAGTATTCGGGCCCACTATCCTTACAGCATCCGCTTTAGCATCCCTCAAAGAACTCCTTGATAGTCTCCTCGTATCCCTTCTAATGTCCCGTATACCCTAAACCCTAAACCCCTCAACCCCTAAATCAGAAACCCCTAAACACTAAACCCCTAAACCCCTAAATCCCGAACCCCTGAGCCCCTGAACTCTAAGCCCTAAACCCCTAAACCCTTGGCCCTTATAGCCACCTGCTGCCATCGTGGCAGGGCATACGACCTCGGTGACGGCTTTGGCGGGAAGTGCACCGCATGTCCGAGCTAGGGCTCCCTCTCACGCTGATATAGGGCCTAAGAAGTAGAGTACTTTAAGGGGTCTATACAGTTTACTGTACGGGTTTAGGGTTTAGGGTTTGGAGTTTAGGGTTTAGGGTTTAAAGAGTAGAATACTTTAAGGGTGTTATAAGGTTTACTGTAAGGGGTTTAGGGTTTAGGGTTCAGGGTTTAGGGTTTTGGAAGTAGAATACTTTAAGGGGTTTTATAAGGTTTACTGTAAGGGTTCTGTACTAGTGGGATGGGGCTTTGGGGGTATATTCCAATAGCAAGCTGATATTATTGAACCGTTGGTGGGTTGAACAAGGCAATTGATCACAGTGTGTCGAACCGTATGGAACGAAACGCACTTCCACGTTTGAGGACAGACTCTGCAAACACGAACACTGGCTGAGCTCAGGCAGGCGCAACGGCACCGACCTGCAGCACGCAGGCACTGGCCACCAACAGCCTGCACTGCGGAACGACAGCCGCTTGAAAGTATCGATTTCCGTGTCTGACAGTCGGCGAACACGCCGTCTGGCATGGCCTTCACATTCCTGGATCCCCCCACCCCGTGCCACCTCAGAAACCATGCCATCTCTGCGCCGGGCGAAGCCGGTGCTCTACTCTGCTATCGGCACACTAACCTTCGGTTAGAGCCGACCTTTGCCAAACCAGAGCCACCACAGAGATTCAACTGCGACTAAGAGAGTCCAAGGTTGAAGGTCAGACGGGCTCAGATGTGACGGGCTCAGATGTTCGTAGATGTTGGTATGTGTTATTATGTCTGAGTATATCCCCGTCCATTTTCGTGTAGGCTATTTAATAGTAGCACATACAGTATGCACTATTGTTCTGCCGATGCCCTCTCACAGGAACTGGTCGACAGGACTGTACCCATCTCATTCAGCTGGCAAGTCTTTTACACCAGGACCCGGGGCCAACTGTACAATGATCCGTGGGACTTGGTTCGACAAAGTGCTCCGTATGCTGAGCTGAAAGTAAAAGGCTTAAAGCTAAAGGCATGCGAGTTTCAACAAGCTTAGACAACCCAGAGAGCTGCCAGCTGTTAAGAAGCCAAGATGAAGCTTGACTAACCATGACATGACTGCTTGGCAGTACTTGTCCAAAAATGCAACCTACAGCCACATGACTGCTACATGTCTGCTGCACATCTCCACGATGTCACGCGTCATAGCCTCGGAGCCAACTTCTGCTTCCAGATGCTGGTGCCCCCATCACTTTTTTCGTGCGAACAGATCAACTGAATGACCTGTTGCTCGACATACTGGGCAGCTTGGTTTACGGTCGCATCTGTCTTGCCACTCAAACCATTGACGACAGCATTTGTGATGGAAAGTGTGGCCACAGAGCAGAGTGAGCGGTTGATCCGAGTCTGGGCACCATCCGTCGGTATGAAACTGTTCTTGGCAAATAGCACATAGCCCTTCAAGTGATGTCTTTGGACCTGCAAACCCAAACTCATCCGCCATACCCATAGATTCAGCGGTGATTTTGAATGCTTCTCCTTTCCTTCCTCTTCGCGAGTCTCGATACCGTTCAGCGCGCAAACGCTTGACCAGCTGGGGAAATCGCTGACGCGTCTCATCGCAAGTGTCTGGATCAGCTTCTGGCAGGCATCTTAGTGCATCAGCAGCCTCCAAACGAACGGCGTCATCACTGTCGTCAAGAGCTGTGCAGACCAACATCTCAAACAGAGAGGCTCGACATCCTCGACCCTCTGCCTCGGCACAGAGGCCTAAAGACCCAAGCAGCTCCTTGGCGCCGCCACTCGCTACGGCACCCAGCGTTGCGCAAGCACTCTTGCGAATCTTGGGCCGACCATCCTTCAAGCTTCTCCTGGGTTCCTTAAAGGATTAGTTTAAGTTACCACAATAAGGAAACCCTAGCATTTACTATAGATCCCTATTATGGCAACTTAAGCTAAATTCCTTAACAAGAGCCCAGTCTCAGCAGTGGATCAATGACACTGGCAACTGCCAGGCCTTCTCCTGCAATAGCAATGGCACTTAGGGCATCCAAAGGTGCTGCCAGGGGAACGCCATTTGCCTGAGTTGCCTCGAAGCAGTGCATGATGCTCTTAACATCTGGTGCTATCATGCCAGCAGCACCTTCTTCTGCCAGGACCCGGTACAACGCAGAGACTTTTCTTTGGACAAGGATGTCCTGATCTTCTAAACATGGTAGCAATGTGTTCGAATGCAAAGCCACCGAGACGGCGTGGCCTTTCTCGGCAATGGAGCGCAAGGCCGCAAGGACGGGCAACTTCACTGGCCCGGGTTGGGGAGGCTTCAAGCCATGACACATCACAGGCTGCAAGTTGCCAGCCAACACAACAGCGAAAGAATCACCTTTTGACAATTGCGCCAATGACTCGGCGGCCTTTTGACGGACATCCAGGTCTTTTGCAGCCAACTCTGTGCACAAGCGATCGAGGCAAAGTTTGTGCCTGCTGTCTCTGCTTTCCTTGTCCTCTTTGCGAAGCCATCTGCTGGGCAATCCTCGGGCCACACTCCCGGCCAACGCTGGCACCACGGCACTCAGCTCCATAGGTGACATTGCCACAGCTCTCAGCTTGCCTCGTGGTCTCAAGCCGAAGAGTTGAAATGCTGAAACGGTCCCTCGAGACTTGCACGAACATGTGACGCAACGAAAAGCCGAATTTTGGGTAAACTTGAAAAAGCCCTCAGCTGTCCTTGGGCATGCCGAAAACCGACAAACTACAAACCCAAAGCCCTCTAATTTGCTTCGCTGAGCGGGGAATCCGTTACACAACACCGTTTTACGCACCCTTAAAGCCGATACCTGCAGCTGCCCTCAGGCTTGGTAGACCTTTTTAGGATCCACGGCGTACGGGCACAGGTGGCGTAGTAACAAATCGCTGTTACACATCTGCAGAGTTGGAAATCACCCACAGCTACGACGAAAGGGGCCAGTGCACTTGACTGTGGCACAAGATCACAGCACTACAAGCCTTGCTTGTTCCTCAAATCGCAATCAGCCCGTCAATCAGCCGGTGGTGGAAACCGTTACCGTGCAGTCAGGCTTTTCGCACAAGAAGATTGACTGCAGCTTCTCATAGCCCGCGATCGCATCAGGTTCCAGGCACGCCGGGGGGCAGCAGGATGGCTCAGTGTTGTCCGTGCCAACCTGGGCTCTTGTTGAGGGACTTATTTTCAGTTACTATCACAAGAACACCTTTTTTAGTTACTATAGATCCATATTATGGTAACTTAAACCTTAAACCCTAAACCCTTAAAGGAACCCTTAGAGATCCCTTAGAGGAACCCTTATTAAGGAACCCAGCAACGTAAGACACCGTGCACTTCTTCGTGCCGACGAGGCCGCACCGGGGCTCCCGATGCGGCCGGAAGACCTGCATGCAAGGCCGAATGCAACCTACATTAATCTAACACGGTGATGCTGTAGTTGCGCTAAGGACCATGTAAGAAGAGAAACGGACCGACTGGAACAAAAGCTTAGGGCTCATCTCGCGAGGTGAAAGCAATCCCCGGCCTCTCGATTCATGGGGTGTTTCTGGATGGCCTCAATTTCGTTCACACATTCCTTCATGACGGGCTCTTTGAAGATCTCCTGCCACAAAATTCACCGGTCAATCAATCAATTGGCCTTACGTACTGTGCATGCACTCTGACGGTAACAAGTCGTGACAAGTCATTGATTTGTTGTGAGGGTGAGGGTGTCGTGCCCGACACCCAAGATTCGAATTTCGCAGCAGGAACTTTTGTGGAGAAACAAGACAACACAAGCGTCCCGGGCTCAAGGATGCTTCAAATCAGTCTGGCCTCACAGGTCACACAGCAAACATCAACCGCGATACGCTCCTCCCACTGATCGTCATCAGGCGAAGTCCCCCTTGTTTGCAGCTTTGTCAACGTTCTCGCGGCCAGGTCCTTGTTCTGGCGCACAGATGCACCGAGCCTTGCGAGTTTTCGTCTTCTTTAAGAAAGTTAAACCGGAACTCTAGAATCTAGACCCTAAACTCTAAAGTGGAAAGGAGCCGGGAGGAGGCCGCAGGGTTGCATGAAGCTTCGCGAGAAGTAGACATCAGCCTAAAATGCTTTAGTCGCAATGCAGCACACCACCAGTCCCTGACCAAAATCGAGTTCGGTGACGTTGATCGAGTCGGATTTTTGTTAGGATTTAAAGCAAGCTAACTGCCACCCGAAAGCCGGGCGAAGCACACAACGGCAAGGAGGAAACCCCGCGCCATGGCCATGCGTGTATAGTCAAGATTGGGCAACCGATTCAGCTTTTGCAACCGAAGGCTTCGGCTCTTGAACCAAGGGCTGCAGTTCACAGATCCAGCTCAGGGTTTAGGGTTTCACTGCCTGGGCTCGCGACTGAGGCACCTACTCGGCATCACCTAAGCCCTCGGCCTCTGAACCCCAAAGCCCGAAGATTGAGGGCCATGGACCTGCAGCATGCAAAGCCCGTCATTCCAAACCTCACTGCTCTGGGCTTACAGGGTCCTTGTGAAGACCTTCCCTACCGATTCCATGCATGTCAACATGGAGGCATCACTGTGAAGATCTTTTCAAAGCCCTGTAAGCCTGCTTGAAAACTGCTGTGAGACCAGAAGAAAAGCGGCCAGACGATGCCCAGCTGTATCCCCCCGGGCTGAGCGGGTGGAGCTTTCTTCTAATGCCGCTCCGGGCAAGATCTGTGCTTGCAGGCGCGGTGCGGATACAAGTCAGTCAAATTTCTTCCTAGAAATCATTGTCGCCGAAAACTCACGACTCGTGTACTCTACAAGCCGACTCAATCTGGCACGGGCGACATAGGCCCATTGCTCGCAGGTGCCAGCAATTGCCCCGAGTAGTTGGACGGGGATCCTGGCTTTACGTGTGAAGGTTTTAGGGTTTGGGGTTTAGGGTTCAGACATGCCGGCTTTATGTTTGAAAGAATGGCTCGGATTTGGGGTGCTGCAGTCTTGGCTTGGGGTTCCGAAGACTTCCTTGCTCCAGAGCCACAAGGCCGTAGAATCTTAGATGATGCCGTTCGTTCCCCCCGACAAAGCATCGAGCCTACCGGCAGCTGTACCGAGCTCGGGTGTGGAGGCGTCGCCAGGACCTGAGCTTAACACTGACGTGTAGACCACCGTTAACAGACCCNAAGCATCGAGCCTACCGGCAGCTGTACCGAGCTCGGGTGTGGAGGCGTCGCCAGGACCTGAGCTTAACACTGACGTGTAGACCACCGTTAACAGACCCTTCAAGAAAGAATCCAGCCCATGCTCTCTGATGTCGCCTGGGTTTGGGTACAGACCCTCCATCCTATGACAAACCTTCGGACTGGGGGTCCAATAGGTCGTCGTAGCGCAGCGAGGCACAAGCAAACAGAACTGCTTGGCTAACCCCAAGACAGACAAATATCTGGACGTAGGGTTTAGAGTGCAGTCCATCTTCGGCATTTGTTCATAGCAGCCGGGCTCCCTGGCCAAAAAGGCCAATATTTTGATTATTATGGTAGGGCTAAGTAAGCCTTTAAACAGGTCAAAGGCTAAAGATAGGATTGTACAATCCCAGAAAGGTTTCAGGTAACCCGCTCAAACACTAAAGCTTTACATGTAGCACATGCTAGCTGCAAAAAGATTGCACGCGCAGGTCGGCACCTTGGCACCGTCCAACGCACAGAGTTCCGCACCGCACCGGGATATTCCTAGCTACTTCGGGGAACCGTTTAGGATTTAGTTTTTGGGGTTAGGCTTTCGGGGTTTGGAGGTCTTCGGATTTTGGCTTAGGGGGCGTTGACTCGAAGCCCCAGATCGAAACTCAGGGACTCAGGAGGGGATTTGAAGGACCCCGAAAAGAGTTTCGTTTCACGAATGTAGGAACCTGATTAAGAAACCTTGGGCCTTTATTAGGGTTCCTTGTATGAATCCTACTATTTTGGGGTTATAGGCCCAGGGTTTCTTAATCAGGTTCCTGCATTAGATCGTGAAGCTCCGCAAAGCTCAGTAGCTCGAACTGGATCCGTCCTGTCTTCAAGACCTGGAAGCCCTTGAAGAGCCTAAACACTCGAAACCCAATCCGTTTGCATAATATGGGGGCCTCAATAATTAGAACAGGATTTTGGGGCCACTTATACTACAATTATAAGGAGGAACCCCCGAAATAGTATTGGTAAAAATTTGGGGCCCCAAGCCTCAGTATCCTTCACCACGAGGGAGGCTCCTTTCGGGGTCCCGGTTGAGCGGACAGGTCCGCAGAGAGCAAGCACAGGCCGCCTTGTGTCGCGATCTATACGCTTGCAGTGGCTGGCGGCCAAGGCCTCACAAGAAGACACGGAATGCGGATAGCATTATCGTGAGCAGCGGTGGACCTACATCCTGAACGCGAAACCCTAGACCTCCAAAGCCTTAATACGGCGTTTAACACATGATATACGACTTGCAAATGGTCATACTACAGTATTGCGTTCTACGATGCATATGATGCACGAAAACATCGGTATTTACGGTGCTTTGTAAGGGCGAGTAATACAAGCTACAAGTCAGTCGGGAGACTGGGATAAGAGACAAGAGAGGGAGGTTGGTCATGGGAGGGGGGTGACCATATATACATATATAGATAGATAGATAGATATCATTGTAAATGGCTTTAATGCTAGCAGCACTTCTCGTGAGGACTCGGCTGCCAGCCACTGCAAGCGCATGGATCGCGACACCAGGCGGCCTGGATAATGCATATACTCTTGCTTGCACATGTCTATGTATACGATCTCTAGCAAACTAGTCATAAGCGATTGTGTCATAGTATTTGCGTCATGCCACCTTGTAACCTTCTGTGATGCAGCACGCTGCTTCACGAATTCAAGGGCTAAAGTCTCGCACAGTGAGCCCACGGCTGCGATTGGCAATCGGGATGCTTCCTCATTGGAGTGTCACGTGCCGGGGTACTCACCTATCAACTACTGCTGCTATTTCTCCCCTTCGTTTGTTATCAATATCGCTGGTATTGCTGCCATGATTACAAGTGTTACGCCCTTATCACCAGTATCGCAACTATTCGAAATATTCGTGTTACTGTGACCACCATCATCAGTATTGCTCTTTATGAGTATTGTTACTACCATGCGGCAGGAGAGACTGCATGATCATAAAACCAGCACATGCTACGCCTGAAAAAATCAATCTACATGGCGCAGTGTTTTCCGCAATGGCCTTACACCCTAAACCCTAAACCCTAAACCCTAAACCCTAAACCGAACATAAGCTACGAAGAGCCTGAGCTGCAATTATCCGAACCATGCCCAGGCAAATCAAAACCTCAAGGTCAACACTCTACTCGAAGCTAAGGAATACGCCTTACATCATGTTAAGGATCCCTCAATATTCTAGGGCCTAGATTTCTAGGGTAGATTCCTAAATTACGGGGTAGCGGGCTCTCCGGGTTCCGTGAGCACGGGCCTTTGATTCGAGACTTTCACAGATCAGAGCGAAATCAGACTCGGAGGGAAAGCCTGGAAACTGCTGCACCCGGGGCAGTGCATAACATTACAAATGACAGCATACCCGGAGATACGACAATGTAGAATAATGCAGTGCAACACACCATTCTCCATCCCTCAAACTCAGGGTCCACGGACTCCTTACAACAGAGGGTCTTCAAGTAAAGAAGGATTGAGTGGTCAGGGCTTCGAAATTTGGGCTGGGGGTTCAGGGCTTAGGGTTTAGTTCAGGGTCTTACAAGTAGTGCTTAAGGACGCTTAAGGCTGTAGGGTTTGGAGTTGGGCTTGCAAAATGACGAGCAAAGTGCCAGCTTTTCTGTGGCTGGAGAAATCGGACGAAGAAATGGAGAGTCGAAGCTACCCGCGCTCGACACGTACCGGCCAGTCCTGCCAACAAGGGATCGTCTCCAGGGATCTACAAGTCTGAGGTCTAGGTTGTTCAGATTGTGGCTGCTCCGCCTGGGCGACCCTGAACTGTACACCCCCCGACAGACCCTTCAAGCCCCAAATCCCAAACCTTTAAAACACATGGGGGTTGATCAAAATTACGGGCCCTTTTGGGGTGTGTATTATAGTATATTCCTTATAGTCTCGGGGGGCAAAAGGGGCCATAATTTTGATCAACCCCCACATCCGAAAATCACCAGACTCCAGACCATCGTCTTCATCTTCGGGGGCTTTGCTTTGATCTTTCATGGGTTCCTTATATGGATCCTACTATTTTGGGGGTTGTAGGGCCCTACTGGGTTCCGGGTGCATGACACCACCTACAACGAAACTGAGAAGGCGCGAACCCCAAAACCCGTAGAGCCGAAACCTGAAATCCCCAAAACCTGAAAGGAGACCGAGACCAGAACTTCCCAAGCCCTGAAGTCCCAAAACCCTGAACCCTCCCGAAGCCTAGACCTCTGGACTCCAAACCCGAAGCCCTGATGCTATGGGTTCCGTTTGATGGTTAGGGACTTGTTGAGAATAGGCTTAGGGCTGCAGACGGTTTACGGCTGCAGGCCCCCAAACCGCAAACCGAATCCACAAACCCGTAAGACACAAATTTGACACAGACCCCCAGCTCTGCAAAAAAAATCGCGGAATGCCACAAAACCCTTGCAGCCAAAAACGCACTAAACATTAAACGCCTTGACAGAAGTCTGTCCTGATTGGCGGCGGCGGCAGCCGCCTTCTCCTCCGAAGGCCAAAAGCGGGATGTTTGCGAATACGGGCCAGGGCCAATAATGACAGCGGCACACCCTAAACTCCACATCCTACACTCTAACAGCCCTAAACCCCCAAGTAGAGGCCAAACGGATGGAGCATGGAACTAGGATGANTGCGAATACGGGCCAGGGCCAATAATGACAGCGGCACACCCTAAACTCCACATCCTACACTCTAACAGCCCTAAACCCCCAAGTAGAGGCCAAACGGATGGAGCATGGAACTAGGATGAGTTCTATTTTGTGTTTAAGGCTGAGGGTTAGCAGTAGTGATGCTCCAATTGTCTTGCTTCTACTATTCAATGTAATATCAGGCCCACCAGGGGGTCTACACGGGTGCGTGGGGTTTTATGGCATTTACTTAAAGGCCAGTCGGCTTGATTGAATGCGATGTCTGCGTCCGTTACTTTAGGATTTAAGCGGGTTTTACAAGCTTCATACGCTTCGTCTTCGCTGCCTCCGTCAATTGAAGGCCATTGAACTTCTAGGGTTTCATAACGAAGGGTTTTAGACGGGTCTTGGTAGAAGGGCATCGGACAGGGGTTCAGGTTGTCAAAGGGCTCAACAAGCGGCATGAAGGTAGGTTGTGGAAAATCAAACAAGACACCTTATATAATGGGTCCTTATTCCACCATACCTTCATCCTTTGAAGTTTCAGGTTCTGTTTTGGAAAGCTTCTCTTACGTCTGCACTTGCCTGCGCCTGAGTGGGTTTAAGGGGTGTGGGTTTAAGGTCATGCCTTGTTGGTCTTTGCGGTTTAAGTTTTAAGGGTTTTAGGTTTTTGGGGTCTAGGGTTTCGGGTTCAGGATGTAGGCCCACCGCTGCTCACGATAATGCTAGCAGCATTCTGTGAGGCCTCGGCCGCCTCGGCCGCCAGCCACTGCAAGCGTATGGAACGCGACACCAGGCGGCCTGGATAATGCATATACCCTTGCTTGCACATGTCTATGTATACGATCTCGGTGTACCCACGCACATACATATCTATATATATGTATATATCTGCATACACACACATATATATATANCGGCCTGGATAATGCATATACCCTTGCTTGCACATGTCTATGTATACGATCTCGGTGTACCCACGCACATACATATCTATATATATGTATATATCTGCATACACACACATATATATATACACATAAGATACACACACATACATGCAGACGCATATATATATATATATACGTAGCGAGAGAGGGAGAGATAGATAGATAGATAGATAGATATATACACTGATACAGATGTATACCTCACGTATTGTAGAATATGTCGTGCACATGCATAACACCACTTTAAAACTAGCAAGCACATGCCGTAGCCGGGGACATNCTATAAGTTTACATATAGCCGTGGCGTGTTCAATACTACGGCATTCAACACATTATATACGACTTGCAACTGGTCATACTCTCTCTCTATAAACATAAATATACAGATATATATATATATATATATATATATATACATACATACATAGGTACGTACGTACATACATACATACATACATACAAGTGCCGGATTATTGTCTTACCTGGTACTACATTGCTATTGTTTTGCATTCTACATACATATGTATGTATGTACATGAAAAATATGGCCCACTCANAGATAGATAGATAGATATATACACTGATACAGATGTATACCTCACGTATTGTAGAATATGTCGTGCACATGCATAACACCACTTTAAAACTAGCAAGCACATGCCGTAGCCGGGGACATAGCACATGCTATAAGTTTACATATAGCCGTGGCGTGTTCAATACTACGGCATTCAACACATTATATACGACTTGCAACTGGTCATACTCTCTCTCTATAAACATAAATATACAGATATATATATATANCTATAAGTTTACATATAGCCGTGGCGTGTTCAATACTACGGCATTCAACACATTATATACGACTTGCAACTGGTCATACTCTCTCTCTATAAACATAAATATACAGATATATATATATACATACATACATACATACGTACGTACGTAGGTACATACATACATACATACATACATACAAGTGCCGGATTATTGTCTTACCTGGTACTACATTGCTATTGTTTTGCATTCTACATACATATGTATGTATGTACATGAAAAATATGGCCCACTCANTACATACATACATACATACATACAAGTGCCGGATTATTGTCTTACCTGGTACTACATTGCTATTGTTTTGCATTCTACATACATATGTATGTATGTACATGAAAAATATGGCCCACTCACTCTCTCTAAAGTTGCTAAAACATCTAGAGAATTTAGATTTTCGCGGGTTCTGTAGGAAACACATCATTAGAGTTCATGGTGAAGCTGCTACGGGCACTTGCGGGAACAAAGGTGCCTGGATAGTATTCAGCCTTTTTGCAAAACGTGTTTACGGTTTTAATCAGGAGCACGGTATAGATGACGCTTGAAAATTGCTTTGGGGCGAGACTATCAAGACTGTGGGGGCCGATATGCCTCAGGCTCGCCGATGTCTTACAAACAACATGGCTGTAGCGGGCTAAATGTTAAGCATGTTGAGACTACTTTAATGAATACTGCTGGTTGTAAGACCTGTTTAGAGTTTTAAAAACATAAAAATCTAAGCACTTGGATAGAAGGAACAATAAGGAAAAATGATGGTACAAAAAATTGTGCTTATGCTTGTGCCTGTGCTTGTGTTTGTGTTTGTGTTTGTGTGTGTGTGTGTGTCGGATAAGGACAACTGAAGAACTCCTGCATACGACTGTTATGCATGCGTGTATGTGTATATGTGTCAATATGGACTAAGAGCAGGTATTTCGGTTGGGTTGGTTGTGTGTGTGTATGAATTTATGCACGAATTCTTTTTAACCCCTGTGAACGCCCTTTTCCCCCCCCCCCCTCTCCACAGAAAAAGCNCCCCCCCCCCCCCCCCCCCCCATATGCTGTTCACCCGCGACACGTGGCTCCAAAACGAGGATCGCGCCCCTCACCGCGCACATCTCCCGCATGAGGGCGTCAACTGTCACGAGGATCGCGACCCTCACCGCGCACATCTCCCATATGAAGGCTCCAACACCGTCAACTGTCACGAGGATCGCGCCCCTCACCGCGCACATCTCCCCCATGGAGGCTCCAACTCGTCAATTGTCACGAGGATCGCATCCCAAACACGCCCGATCCTTGTGACACTGGACACTTTCCAACCACGACTCCTACATGAGGGTTCGAAAAAGGCAAGTGTGACCAGGATCGCGTCCAGGACAGGCCCGATCCCTGCGACAGTTGACCCAACTGTCACCAAGATCGCGGCCCTGACACAAGATCAACAAACAGAAAAAGACAACATGATCATTTATCATGATGATCATGATGATCATGTTCACGATGATGATGATTATACCAAACACCCCAATCAGACCCAAACCCCGACCCACGCCAAACCACAGGGGGGAGGCACCCCACGCAGACCCAAACCCCCAACCAGGCCCGATAGTAGGGAAAACCACGCCACACCACACAGGGGAGTCGGCGGGAACATCATGTCCCCAAACCCCGAACCACATCACACGACGGGGGGGGGCATGGGGGGGGTAATCCCATGAGGGGGTGTTTGCCTAAATGCCGTAAACGTGTCTTCAGCAATGCTGTATGCTTTACTTGATTGAGCATGATCATATCTACGTACGTCTGCGGCCGTATTGACTCAAGTGGTTTAAGACACGACGGAGCTTAGCCCAGCTAAATAAAACACTTGTAGACTGAGTGCCTTGCACAGCTTTCGGTCCGAGGGACCCTTACTACCTTGCTTCCTATCGGGGGTTCGGGGTCAAGGGGAGGGGGGGCGGGGTAGCAGCCCTGCATCATACTATATTTTATATATATATATATACATAGCCCCCATGATCTACCTTCGCTTCCTTTATGAAGGGATGGATCTGGGAGGTGCGGCCCGAGCCAGGTTTCGAAAGTATTGGCAGGCTCTACTTTATCCCCAAATTTCCAAAGCCTGAAGTGACACCAAAATACCCCAAATCTGAGCAACTGCCAGAGATTCTGGATATTGGGCATTTTCCGTATTTTGGGTGTTTTTTGCACCCGCCAAGGTTTTAGCAACATAGTTTTGGGTGTTTTTGAGCCTGGCAGCATTTGGGCAACCTTGATGCACAAAAAACCTCGGCAGGCTGAAAAATACCCAAATCAGTTTGCCAAAACCCTGGCAGGCTCAAAAATACCCAAAATCACCCAACAAATCCCCAAATTGGACAACCACGGCCTCAAAGATGCCAGGATTTGGCAAATTTTGGGTAGTTCTTGAACCTGCCAGGGTTTTCGCGCTTTGCTTCGGGGACTTTGTGCATTTTGGAGCCGGGCGGCATTTGGGCAACTTGAGATGCGAAAACCTCGGCAAAACCTCGGCTCAAAAACACCGAAAATGCAAAACATCTGGAAAACCACTGCCTCATAGATGCAATGTTTTTGTGATTGTTTGGTAGTGTTGAGCCTGCCAGGGTTTTCGCACTTCAGTCTTTGGAAATCTCGAGTATTCTGAAGTGGCTCAAAATAATACTCTCTAGCCAGCTGCACTGCATACATCCACTATCTCTGTGATTTATGACATATTAGCAGTGTGAGGGTCTCCCCAGATCTTATCACGCAGAGACGCAAGACTTCTTGTGTTGCTTTTCATAAGAGTTCTCATACGTAATTTCGTACACAAAAATCCACGTCAAGAGCTCGGCATACTGTTGGCTATGATCAACAGAATCAACAGAAGTCGATATATGCTGAATAGAAGTGTATTGTGTTTCTTTTCATAAGAGTTCTCATCAGTTCTTACGAAGAAATTCGGATAAAGTGCTAAACATACTGTTGGTTATGATCAACAGAACTCAGTATGTACTTAATGGAATTGTATCTCTCATAGATACGAGACGTCTGGTGCTCCTTGTCATAAAAAGTTCTCAGAATTTCTTACAAAGAAATACGAGTAAAGAGCTCGGCATACTGTTGGTTATCATACATAGATATCGACATACACTTCATGGAATGGCGTCACTCAAAGACACGAGACGTCTTGTGTTTCTTTTCATAAAGAGTTCTCTTAATCTCCTGCAAAGAAATACGAGAATTCGATATATAGTTAATGGAACTGAGCAGAAAAGACTCTGCATTATGTAGAAGTACTCGTATGTTGTACATGATGAGGATAAAAACGACCCGTCACATTTCATAGTGGAAGGTTGTAAGAACTCCCCGTTGCTGTTACTTCTTGCTGTCATTAAACGGTTAAACGACGATAAGCCTTCTTATGCTCCTTTCTGAAACAGGAATTTGCACTTAAAGAGGAGTTCTCCTATTTCTATGGAAGAAAAACAACTACTAGTTATTAGTTGTGGGATTGAGAAAAACTATACAGGAGCATTGCTAAATTGTTTCGTTTTCATTCCTGACAGGAGCTCTATGTTTCTTGTGGTTCTTGAGAACCAAATGTAGACCCGCAAAACAAACGCCATGATCAAGATAAAGAGGGCATATCATATTTCATATTGGAAGGTTGTAAGAAGTCTTTGTTACTTTTTGCCATCATTGAAGGACGATGAGCCTTCTTATGCTCCTTTGTGTGAAACAGGAGTTTGCACTTCAAGAGGAGTTCTCCCATTTTTTATGGAGGAAAGAACAGCTACTAGTTTTGGGATTGAGAAATGATACAGGAGCTTTGTTAGTTTCTTTCGTTTTTATTATGCATAGGAGCTCTATTTTTCTTCTCCTTACTGAGAACCAAAGGTAGACCCGCTTGTGTGAAGTTGCGCGCATTGAACTGTATAAATAGAAGTGCACGAAACCTGTGTTTTCGCGCATTAGGGATGAGAGACACCACAAACACCGTTGTTTGCATGCGATACACAAGACAGATACTCGGAATCCGTTTCGGTGTGTTGTGGTAACTTTTATGATGGTTTATATTGCGTTATACGATGCATATGATGCACGAAAACATCGGTATTCACGGTGCTTTGCAAGGGCGAGTAATACAGGCTACAAGTCAGCCGGGAGACTGGGATACGAGACAAGAGAGGGAGGTTGGTTATGGGAGGGGGGTGACCATATATATGTATATATATATATANGGTGCTTTGCAAGGGCGAGTAATACAGGCTACAAGTCAGCCGGGAGACTGGGATACGAGACAAGAGAGGGAGGTTGGTTATGGGAGGGGGGTGACCATATATATGTATATATATATATACAGTATGTACAGATATCACTGTAAATGGCTTTACACACACAAGAAGGTGTCACGAATATGACATCTATTTTGCAGATACCTAAATATATATATATATATATATACACTTTCATTGATCTGCTTGTTCATTTATGCATTTATTCATATCCATCTATTTATCTTCATTCATGTGTATATGTATAGCGAGTATACTCACTTAAGAGAAGTACGACNTTCATTTATGCATTTATTCATATCCATCTATTTATCTTCATTCATGTGTATATGTATAGCGAGTATACTCACTTAAGAGAAGTACGACATAAATATGTACGACATGCATGTACGTATATGCATCTGTACATATATATATATATATATATGTATGACATGATATGTGGTTTGCTCATGTCTCTGACAGGTCAAAATGAAATGAGTGTGGTATGGTATGGTATGGTATGAGCCGATATGATGCGATGTGAAATGCNTTCATTTATGCATTTATTCATATCCATCTATTTATCTTCATTCATGTGTATATGTATAGCGAGTATACTCACTTAAGAGAAGTACGACATAAATATGTACGACATGCATGTACGTATATATATATATATGTATGACATGATATGTGGTTTGCTCATGTCTCTGACAGGTCAAAATGAAATGAGTGTGGTATGGTATGGTATGGTATGAGCCGATATGATGCGATGTGAAATGCNTATATATATATATATGTATGACATGATATGTGGTTTGCTCATGTCTCTGACAGGTCAAAATGAAATGAGTGTGGTATGGTATGGTATGGTATGAGCCGATATGATGCGATGTGAAATGCCATTGTATGTAACGAAAAGATAGAAGAATACAAGAAGTGCAAGCTTATACATGCCTTCTCTACGTACAAACCTTGTATATGCATGCACAATGTGTCGCGTGTGTCTATGTATACATACATGTAACATTTACAGAAACAAAAGTTATGAGGTTTAACAGAGACGGTGTATGTATGTGCATATACAAATATGCATACATGCTTTTGTCTCTCTCTTTCTGTGTATATATATATAGACATATGTATATTCATATATGCTTGCCTGTATGTGTATGTCGCATGTATGATTCACCTGCCTATACACAACAGCTCTATCTATCTATCTACCTATCTATGTATCTATCTGTCTGCACACCAACTGGCCTACGAGTGTATGCGTGCATGTATATGGAAGAGTGTGTGTATATATATATATGTGACAGTGTATAGATACAAACACGTTGTTCAAGGAATATACACATGCAGACGTATGTTTGCAGATATTGTACGTGTATATGCGCGTACGTACGTATGTATGTGCGCATGGTACGGCATGGCATGGTATGGTATGGNATGGTATGGTATGGGTGTGGTATGTGTGGTGGGTATGTAAGTATTATTTGCGCCATGTAAGTATGCGTGTATGCATGCATGTAGGTACGCATGCATGTATGTATACACACATATTGCGATAGATGTATAGGATGAAGAGCCGAACGGAGGAGGAGGAAGAGGAGGAGGAGACACCACGGATGTGTGAACTACTTGTATCCCAGTAAGTATCTGGAACCTTTCGTGATTTTGATTTTTGACACTGATCCTGCCACTTCCACCGTGAACTGCTAGCCCGACAAGAAGCTTCCGCGTTCCGATCGGCCTGACCAATTTGGCTCTTTTGGATTTGGAGCCTGGCACAGAAAGCATCGTCGACACCCTACAGACCCTTCAAAACCTAAGCTTAAACCCTGCCCAACCCTGTGAAACCAAATTCTCAACCTGCAGAAACCCTGTAAAACCTGGGCTCAAAGCCCCAAGCTCCTCAAGCCTTAAGTTCGTGAGCCTGAATTTCTCTGAACATCCTTCACCCGAAGCTCAGACGCTCAAAGGTGGCATGGGCAAGAGACCAGGTTTCCAGATTTCCATCTAGGGCTTTATAATATTAGAAGGGTTCAAGAAAAGTCTTGTAGGGTTTTATGAATTCTTTCAAGGTTTTTATAGGGCCTTAGGGGTCCTTTACTTTCTGACCCGTAAAACCCCGAAACCCAACACTACCCCCAGCACTCACAAGCCACACACGGTACTCAGCCGTTCACTTCGCTCATCCCATCTCACATCGGCTCGCTGTTAGGGTTTAGGCTGTGAGGGTTTCGGCGCTCAGGGGTTCAGGGCTTGGGGATAAGGCTTGAACCTGTTGCAGGCTTTCGATGGCTTCCGGGCTATATACAGGCTACGAAAGTTCCGGCCTTCTGGCTTGTAGAGGGTGTCCCTGACTCCTTCGATAGGGAGGGGTGGGGTGGGGGGGGGTTGTTGTTCCTGAATTTGGGCAACAACAACCCCCCCACCCCGGAGCGGGGGGGGGGGGGNGGGGGGGGCACTGCCCAGGTTGCATTCGGCCAAACACAACCTGTATTTATAGTACCCTTATAGTAACCCTTATAGGACCCTTTTAAAGGAACCCTTTAAAGGAACCCTGTTATATAGGCCCCTGTATTAGCTTCTAGCAGAACCCGGGCTGAGCCTGCATCTGTGGCTGGGCCGCTGCGTGCTGTGCCGCGGCTTGCGCCTGCAAAGCCTGGCTGTTCTGGGGTGATTGATGGCTTTAGGGTGTAGGCGCTGAGGGTTAGGACACATTCATCTTCAAAGGACCATCTTCGGCATGGTTTCAGGGGCCTTTCAATGTGCCTGTTTTCTTTCGATGTCTTCGGCTGCAACAATAACAAAGCGAATTGGCAGAACGTTCCTCGTTTCCCACTGTGGCCTTTTGCACATGCACATCCTTAAGCCCAAAACCCTACACCTCCCTGTTGTTAAGCGACTTCTGCACTTTATGCCCGCAACCTCCAAATCTTAAACTAGACCCTACAAAACACGCAACTCTCAGCTGTCGCCCTGCGCGTCCAAACGCACTATGCAGATGGGAGTGATGGGAGTTTCAGAAAATGCGAGACCCCACAGCGGGAGCCGAGTAGTAGGGTCCTTACTGACAAAGGATCTCTCAAAACAGCAAATTTTCCTCATTTGCTTCAACCAGAATATCCGAAAAAAACGACAGGGCCCTCCCTAAACCCTCAACCCCAAAGCTCTGAATTCTGAAACCCCAGGTAGCCTGCTGAAGTGCTGGCGGTACGGGAGGTGCAGCAGCAGCACGAGCGGCGAAGACATCCCCCAGACCCTGCTCGCGGATGTCCTCTGCTCGGATTTTCGGTGGTCTGGTTGTTTTGATAGAGGTTTATGAGGGTTTGCGGAGGCGATGAGGTTTCCGTAAAGGTTTTGATTAGAATTTGACAGGGGTTTGTAAGGGTTTCTATTTGGGGCTTTAGAATTTTGAATACAAGCTTCTTAAAGGAAGGGCACCTTCTTCAGGTAAGCCCTACCATTTGGGGTCCCTTATTTCTGAAACCCACATTCCTGACATGGGAACTTTGGGCACTGAGCCCTCAATTCTTGACAAGTGGCCTCAATGTTTACGGTGTAAAACAAGGCCGTAGGAACTGGAATTGGATTTCGGGATGCACTATCCTAGAATTACCCTATGCTTCCAGGGACCCTGCTATTGGGTCCTTAAGGCGTCTAGGGCCCCAACTACCCTAAACCCCCACCCCTATCCCACCCCACCTTCAAGGCCCTAGGAAAACGTGTAATCCCCAGGTTCCATTGGTTCAAGCTACTTGACGCTATGTGCAACTAAATGTTCTTAAATGTTTGCTACATGCCGCTAAATGCCCTTAAATGTCCCTTAATTGTCGCTTTTCGCCCGGGGCCCAGCAAACAACAAATAACAGCAAATAAGCGACAAATAGTGGCAAATAGTGCACGTTTTGCCTGGGCTCCTAATCCATCGTATGGATATGGAGTCGTTGGCGATTTTGTTGCACTGAGTGGGGCCTGGGTTATGGCTACAGCTTGTTATAAACATTCGGTATGTGGCAACGAGCTTCGCACTTCTCTTTGCTCATATTTGACGGGACACGTAGGTGCAATTGTTGAACAAGTCATGAAGTTAGCAGTGGGAAGTCGCCCATCAACACCACCAGCCCGATGAATCCCTGAATCTCATAGCCCCGAACCACCTGTATCCAATAACAGCATCAACCTCATCTGCTGAAGCTTGCCGGATTCCCATTCGCCTGATGTACTGCCACATCCAGTTCGGGCGCATCCTGTTGCCCAGAGTCTGTGTGTGTGGATGTTGGTTTGTCCAGATATACTATACTATTTACAGATATACACTAGCAAAGATTCTCGATTTTGCACAAACAAGACTGAGCGTCGCCATATCTGTAGCCTGAATTCGGGCACATCGGCCACAGACATGATGGCCCCAAAAAATTCTCTAGGCAGCATCCGTTTAGTAAATTCTTTCATGGTAGATGTCCTACGAAAGAAGTTCTTTGACGGTTCCTGTCATAAGGGATTGTACAAGTACAAGGGCACTATGAGGGTTCAAGGGTTACTACAGCAGTGCAAACCTTAGCCTAGGCCCCAAAACCTCAAGCGCCACTCTCCAGGCCTACCAACTCAACAAACACCTTGTCAACATGTTTAATACCTTGAAAACCTTCAAACCTGGACCCTAAACCCTACGCATAAGACCTGAACACTATGTATCTGTTGCTTTGCATGCTGTCAGAGGTAAGTTCGCGGCCTAAACACTACATATATATGTGTGTGTGTGTGTATGTACATGTACATGTACATGTACATGTGCACATGTATGTTGGCGTGCGTGTAAGTGTTTTTATGTACAATGTATAAACATATGTATATATCCAAGCACCCAAATCTCAAAGGCAAAACGGCACCTTACACCACAACAACCCTTGACACCCTGACAACCCAAACACCCGGATGGACTAACACCCATACAGCCTAAATCCGATCTCTAGAAGTTGCTCATTCATTTCTCGAAAACCAGACACCTCAGAGAGCGCAAGCCACAAACCCCGAAACCCAAGGCCCTAAACTCGCGACTGCAACCGAGAAGCCGAAACCTTTGGGGATGCGACCACCTCTTCCTGCAACTCCTCCTGCTGAACCTGGTCGCCATGTCAAGCGATACAGGGTTTTATAGATCTCCTGTGGGATTTATTGGGGCTTCATGTAGAGCTCCTAGGTTAATGTATTTGTAAATCTTGAGGCATTCAGGGGTCTGTAACCTTTTTAATCTTAGAGTTAATAATCCGGGTTTTATACACGGAAACTTCAAAAGTCAGAAGATTTCTAGGACCTGCAATTCCGCAGGGGCCTCTGGACTCCTTGTCCAAGGAATTCGATCACAAAAAACTATGTAACACACACCAGAACACTGAAGGTACCCTTAGGAATCCCTAAGATTTTGCGGGTGCCAAGTCCTGGTGTGTTTCTCGCCTGGTTTTCACGNACGTCATGGGCAAGTTCGTCAACTCCGCGATGAATGGTAAGGGAGCGACAACGCTGAAGCCCGAAGAGCCCAAGATCGCTGATGCCGAAGTCAAGGAGGAGCCGGCCAAAAGCAAGGGTGGCACAGCTGCATCCACGAGAGTGCGAACAGTGATGGACTCGCCACCGCCCAAGAGTCGCCGCACATCGGGTGCCAGTGTTGCCTCCANCTGCATCCACGAGAGTGCGAACAGTGATGGACTCGCCACCGCCCAAGAGTCGCCGCACATCGGGTGCCAGTGTTGCCTCCAACATGAGCGCCGATGATATCTTCGGCTGATGATGATTTAAAAATCCGCAACATACAGGGTTAGGCCTCGATCACTCTGGGTATCCACCACCCGTCGTCGAAGCACACCGAGGCCAGCAGGTCGGACGCGGTGGACTCTGACATTTGAAGACCTGGTTGCATACCCCATGAAGCTGATGACGGAGCACTGGGCCAGCTCGGACACAGCGCAGTGCTCAGGAAGCCGCAACAGCCCACCGCCGCATGCAGAGGACCCCATGTCCCTACCCAGGATGCAGTGATGTCAGGTCATGGGCATCGGACTGTATCGCGGTGGTGCTCGAGCCCTAAGTCGCCGAGCTATCCAGCACTCTTCCTCCGCCCAGCTGCTGCCATGGCAAGTGGACCCCAGCTGCTCCCCATCGTGGTCAACCGCGCAACCAACAAGATCGACAAGGGCGGGGCTATTGTGCCAGATGCCATGACGGACAACCTGACGATCCATGTCATGGCTGGCCGGGAGGAGATCGATGAGGAGGACGCCGCTGAGCTGGTATGTGCCATTCATGAGAGCGAGCCACCCCAGGAAGCTGCTTGGATGTCCATCCCCATCGAGATGACGCCGGTGTCCTTCGTACCTGCAATGGCAACCCGTCGCCGCGATCGCATCGATGCCCAGGCGAAGAAGAAGGCCGGATCGACGAGGCTGAGCTACATCGTTGCCCTCTGTGTAGATCGGAAGGCCGTGTACGATGTGGCTGCGAAGGCCGTTGCCGTGATCAACCGGTCGGCAGAGCTGTCCAACACCGTAGACACCTGGGATGATGTGACCCTGGAGGACTACGATCCGGACGAAGGCGTGAACGGCATGTGGATGAAGGCTCGCATCGACAGGGCTGACCTGGCGAAGATCAAGCTGCCGAACAGCCTGTGCATGCTCCTCAAGACAGCCGACGTCACGCTGTCATTGGCGGTCAAAGGAAAGCGCATATCCGAGGACGCTGCCTTCCAGATGCTCTCCGGTCGGGTGTTGAAGCCTGTCATCAAGCTGAAGCGCCCCATCGCACTGGCGCCGATAAAGCCCGTGGACTTCGGATCTTTCACGACGGAAAGCGCAACCGTGTCGGCCGAGAATGTGAAGATCTCCCCGAAGGAGACCGAGCTGTACAAGATCCTCGCGAAGTTCGGCCTCACGGAGACCCAGCAGAAGGAGGCCGTTGAGATGATGAAGGATCCGTCCTCAGCCCCTGAGAAGTCGGAGAAGATGATGGCCTTCCTCAAGCAAGAGGCGCAGAAGGAGTGGTTTATCGGTGAGGCAAGCATCGCCGAGGACGTCGAGGATCAGTTGGATGAGATAGACCACCGTAAGCGTGACGCTGAGGACACTGAGGGCGGCGATACAGCAAGCCGCCCCACCAAGCAGCAGCGGGTCGATTACTGAGGACAGCCCGGGGCTCAACTGATGCTGATGTGGGCAAATCGGCACGAGTCAAAAAATTTTTTGTTATCGCATCACAGCCATCGATAGCCCATAGCGTACAGCTCACCAGCCTCCACAATGTAGCCCGACGAGGAGTGGAGCCCGATCTCGATTGCTTCGGGGTATGCGATGTCCGGGAAGATTCGCGACCACACAGCCTTGACGGACACAATGTCGTCGGGATTGTATGTTCGCCCCACCTTGCTGTTGAAAGCAACTATATAGTCAGTGTTGCTGTCAGCGGAAACATCAACAGCCATGACACATGACAGTGGTTTCTGCTCACGGACCCATAGTGGTGCAGGTTGCGAAGCTGGATCTAGGAAGAACTGGTGGATATGACATGGATAGGAAGCGAGAGTGTCTTCAACCCATGTTGCTGATCGGATCTGCTTGAGTGACAACGATCTCGACACCACGAATGTCGTCACCCTAGCATAAATATGGCCAGGTTGGTCACCCAGGCATTGATTGCTCGTGCCCAGCCATGTGAGCGACGGGGGATACCTCGTCCGTCGCTTCCACTTAGCGCTGTACGTAACAACATCATTCCTGACGCCTTCCTGCAGGTTGCTTCCCGAGAGGGGGAGCGATTCGCTGCTGGAGGTGATTTCCGTGATGACCATAGCGTCTGAATCTATCGCCATCTCCCAGCCATCCTCCGAGCTGCTGGCGCCGAAGTTGCTGCCGGCTGCTGCAAGGGCATCCAGACTGCTGAACGCCGCGTTGCCTATGACGGAAGCCATAAGCCGGATCATCGAGGTCTTCCCGCCTCCGGACTCGCTGACGAAGAGGTTCAGCCCCGATGTGTCTGTTATGCGGAACGCCCCCTTCAGAATGACCCACCTGATGCGATCCTCGATGTCGNGCCGGATCATCGAGGTCTTCCCGCCTCCGGACTCGCTGACGAAGAGGTTCAGCCCCGATGTGTCTGTTATGCGGAACGCCCCCTTCAGAATGACCCACCTGATGCGATCCTCGATGTCGTTGAGGATGAAGAACCGTCGGCAAGCATCGGTGAAGTGGCCTCCACCAGCCTCGAACCCCAGGGCCACATCGGACAGGGGGTTCTCGGGGACAGCCAGCTGCGATCTCCCGACGACCAGGTCCGAGTCCATGACACTGTCGCGATCGATCACTGTGACCTGGGCAAGCTCCGTGGTCGTAACTAAGAAGCATCGCCGTGTTGCCAGCACCATCCTGAAAGGTGGTAGGGTGATGGCCGGCCGCCAAAGCAGATCGAGGATAGCCGCCCGGACGTCGGTGTCGATCTGGTTGATGTCCGTCTCCGATGGCGGCCGTCTCCCGGGAACCTTGGTCAGTCGGCCGTTAGAGTCCCGGAAGCCGGACATAATCTCGCACACCATCTGCGCGATCTGCCTCACATTCAGCCTCTTGGCCCAGGTCACCCTCATCTCCCCGGCGGGGTCTGGCTCAACCACCATGAGAGCGCGGAGCCCTTTGCCCACAACCGCCTTCACGTAGCCTCTCAGCATCGCATCCACGATCCGCGGCACATCACTGGCTAGGGCCATGAACTCATGTACGGCTCCATGCAGCGAAGTGCGCCTGGCTGAGTCTGGTGGATATTCGAAGGCTGTGCTCTGGCGCGACATGGAGCCTCCTCGGTTCATTATCGCCACCATGGATGATCCAGCCTTCTTCGCACCGAGGCTAACAGCTGCGGCCTTGAGGTTGGTCACGGTCTTGATCTTGAGCTGTGTCCGGAGCGCCTTCTCTGCACTGGCCTTCGCTTTGGCCTCAGCGGCGGTTGGCTTCTTGGCCTTGGGCGGCATGCCACCAACACCCAACAGAGGCCATCGCTTGAAGAGAACCCCTACCCTGAGCCACCACAGCAGCTGGAGCAACGGCATGGTCTTGACGCAACATCATGGCTCAACGGCAGCCCTCCTTGCATGGGGTGGCTCCCTAGCGGACAACCACGGACCATGGCGTTCCGGGGTGCCAATGCTGACCTGTATCGGCTCAGCCTCGCAGCGACGTCCGATGAGCTGGAGGTCGGGACGATCAGCGGCATGCTCACGAGGGGTCGACCTCCGCCTTGGTCATCCTGGGTGTCCGCCCTCAGCGCCATGGCTGCCCAATGTCAGCGGGCGGAATCCGAGGTTGTGGTGGTGGCAGGCACTATGTTGGTCGTCGCAGAGAATGCCACGCCGTACCTAGGCCTTTCCCGCATCAGCTTCCTGCTCCCAAAGGATGGTGGTTCGGGCAAGTACCCCATCGTCAGCTCGGAGAACTCTGGTGGCCACCCAGGCGACATAGTGCGGGGCGGCNCGTACCTAGGCCTTTCCCGCATCAGCTTCCTGCTCCCAAAGGATGGTGGTTCGGGCAAGTACCCCATCGTCAGCTCGGAGAACTCTGGTGGCCACCCAGGCGACATAGTGCGGGGCGGCGATGGTCGTCTGCACGCTGTCGTGGGTTCGACACCCCATGCATCCGCCTGCATTGGCCATGTTGGCAGCCGCGATGGCATCGTAGTAGCCATGGGTGCTTGGCATGTCAGGCTTAGGGTTCAGAGAGTCGAGCTCGATGGCCTCAACAGCACTGTGTCACGGCTTTTGCTCGAGCTGCCTTCGACGTTGCGCATCCTGCCCTTGACACCCGCCTCTGACGCCGTCAAGATGGAGGCCCCCAATGCAGCACCGCCATCGCACACCGCTGTGGTGTCAGCCCTGGAGGCGGCGGTCAAGAACCAGCCTGACATAGGCGACCACCTTCAGGGCGTGGTATCCTGCCTCGACACAGCCCTCACCACGGCAGTCGACGAGGTTGGCAAGAAGCTGGTGGTGATGTCGGAGTCGCTGACTGTGCTGAAGGGTGAGCGTCAGGCCCAGCATGAGGCGATGATGGTGGATGCCTATGAGCTAGGCCGGGCCAGTGCCATGACTGACGCCAAGGCCCGAAAGGCAGCGATCAACAAGATGAAGCTGACCACGGGCGACGTCATGGGCAAGTTCGTCAACTCCGCGATNGCGATCAACAAGATGAAGCTGACCACGGGCGACGTCATGGGCAAGTTCGTCAACTCCGCGATGAATGGTAAGGGAGCGACAACGCTGAAGCCCGAAGAGCCCAAGATCGCTGATGCCGAGTCAAGGAGGAGCCGGCCAAAAGCAAGGGTGGCACAGCTGCATCCACGAGAGTGCGAACAGTGATGGACTCGCCACCGCCCAAGAGTCGCCGCACATCGGGTGCCAGTGTTGCCTCCANCTGCATCCACGAGAGTGCGAACAGTGATGGACTCGCCACCGCCCAAGAGTCGCCGCACATCGGGTGCCAGTGTTGCCTCCAACATGAGCGCCGATGATATCTTCGGCTGATGATGATTTCATCGCGGAGTTGACGAACTTGCCCATGACGTCGCCCGTGGTCAGCTTCATCTTGTTGATCGCTGCCTTTCGGGCCTTGGCGTCAGTCATGGCACTGGCCCGGCCTAGCTCATAGGC